>VZTL01060796.1:11191-25633 GCA_013400535.1 Scopus umbretta
CCCCCTTTTTTTTTTTTTTTTAATGTTCAGCTGTAGCTGGTTGTTAATTCTTTAAATTCATTGCTCTGTGAATGCCTTCCAATTAGTGATAAATGACACTTCACACATTTGCAACTTGTTTGTTTAACAGCTGCCACTCCTAAATCTGTAGGTTGTAGGTATCTGGAAAAATGTCATGTTTGTATTCACGTTTGATTTTGTGTTAAAATTATGTTTTTGAGGAGCATTGTAATTCTGTTTATGGTCATTCACTGCCAACTTCTGGCACCAAACGCTTACTTTATTTTCATTTTTAAGAGATGACATGACAGAAATAACAAGACAATAAATCACAATTATACTGCCTGAGTAAACATCAGAAATGTTGATTACAGCACAATGATGGCAGTCTCATCCTTATTTGCTGAGACATGTTAGCCATCCATACTCAAGATGTTGTTCTCACTTTTAAATTCTTGTATAAACTTAAAATAAGATTATTTGAGGCCTTTTAAAGAAGGAGTTGTTGTTGGGAGAGGAGATAATGAAGTTCCTGGTTTTGGAGTTAAATTAAAAAAATCCCAAAACATTCTGCAGCTGGATAATGTTGAAATTTCCTAACCTAAATAAGAAGAAACTCAGCACTGTAAACATCCTTTTGGAATCCATTTTGCTCAGATATGTACACATGAAGATACATATATTTGGTTATAAAAGCATTATAATTCATACATACAATGGTTTTAAGGTTGGAGTACACCCTTTTCATTTTTGACTGATAATTGTTCTATTAGTATAGATTTGTCTTTGTCTTAGCTATTTTTCTTCAAATTACTTTTCCTTACCTTATTAAACAAAGATGTAAACAAAGTGGAGAGGGAGGTGCTGATCTCTTCTCCCTGGTATCCAGTGACAGGATGCGTGGGAATGGTTCAAAGCTGCACTGGGGAGGTTTAGACTGGACATTAGGAAGCATTTCTTTACTGAGAGGGTGGCCAAACACCAGAACAGGCTTCCTAGAGGGGTGGTCGATGCCCCAAGCCTGTCAGTGTTTAAGAGGCATTTGGATAATGACCTTAATAACATGCTTTAACTTGGTCAGCCTTGAAGTGGTCAGGCAGTCGGACTACATGATTGCTGTAGGTTTCTTCCAACTGAAATAGTCTATTCTATCCTATTCTAATTCCATAGTCTGAAAAATTTGACTTGACACTGTCGATATGATATTCGATAGATCAAAGCTATGATCACTGAGGCCTCAAAACCAGGTTATAAAACATCACTGAAAGATTTCAAAATGTTTGCTTCCTGCTCTTACTTGATGATTTTGAGTTCAGCAACAACTATATTTTTATACAGTTTATTATGCAAAAAATACACAGAAACTGTACTTTTGATTAAATGAATAACATACACAGAAGTAGTGGAATCCAACATTCAGTGTTTACAACACTAATGCGTAAGTCCTTCTGCACTTGACAATATTCTTGATTACCTTGAACAAACAGAAAGTTACTTCTGCTGGGATGATCCAAAACACTTGGATCTACTCCTACTACTACTGTCTACTAATTACTTTACAGATTACAGTTATGCAGCCCAATGTAGGGCACTGAAGCTAAATGCCTAAATTAGAGTCTGATATTCTTCAAAATAATAAAAAAATATTATTTGGAAAATTAAGTGCAAAATCACAATCAGTTTGTGGCACAAAGATTTTGAGATGCAACCTGCCAATGACTCAGAAATTAGTAATAAAAGATTTCCCAAAACTATGAATCCTGATACAGAGCCTGTAGCACAAATAGGGGATCAAGAATATAAAAAGCATTCACTAGGCCTTTTGGTAAAACTATATATATAGACATTTTTAGATCAGTACACACTAGAAATAGCTAAGGGAATTTAACAGACGGGGGTTTGTTTATACAGAAATGAGTAACTGCCTGCAAATGAAATATCTGTAGTAGAGCTGGATTCAGAATCAATTAATAAAAAGAAAAGAAACAAAATTTGAGAACCACATGGAATCATTCAAGAGTTCTAAACTTAATTATGATTAAATACTTCATATTTATACATTTAAAGCACTAATGATGATAGATAACTATTACTTGCTGGTAGCCAGATTTGGTAATAGAATAAGAATATTACCTTTAAGAAATGTTTGGGGGATGATGCAGGGATAAACAGTTGAACAAGTATGAAGAGATACATGGATAAATATGACATACAGAGTTCAATATTAATAATTAACCAGCTTTCTTATGGAGGAAAGGTCTGCCTTACAGAGCTATTAGATTTCTGTGAAGAAGTGAAATAGCACATGAATATGGGTGTTTCATTCAAACTTGTATACACAAGGCTCTTACAAGCTTTTGATAATATTCTTGTCAGAAGACTCTTAGAAAAATGAATTATCATTGGTAAGAAACAAGTTTCACTTATGGATTAGTAACTGATTAAAATAAGAAAATAAGTTCAAGCCTAAAAAAATACCAATAATCACAAAGGAAGAAGGTTACTGGAATTAGGACATGGGTTAATTGTATCAATAAGAATAATTAGGTTAAGGACATGAACAGTGAGGTGACAAAGTTTGCTGATGATGCATAGTTATTCAAGAAAGTCAATGCTAATGCTGATTACAGAGTTACAGAGTTGAATGGGTAAAAAAATATATTAAAGACTTGGTGTTGACAAATACAAAGTAAAGCATGGGAAAATGCTATTATCACTTAGAGGACAGATTTTTGGCATCATTGTAGGTATTTCTAAGGAAATGCCTGCTTAACAGAAGTCAAAAAGGAAATATAAAGTTAAGAAATTATTAGCAAAGAAATTGAGAATGAAACAGAAAACTTAGTATTTCCACTGTGTGTAGCTGCTTCCTAAACCCTGTATACAATATTTCTTAAAGGATAGACCAGCACTAAAAAAATACCGGGGGGAAAAAAAAAAAAAAAAGGCAAAACCAGTGTATAGAACTATTTCAGAGTCTATTAGTGGTCCAGATTAAAATTCCAGTTCAGCACCTACGTAAAACACTAGGAGCTGGAGAGTATATTGGGGAAGGATCAGGCTGCCTTCAGTACTTATAATTTTTCTTTCATTTTTTCCTGTGTTGTCATTAGCAGAGTCAAGGGAGAAAGAGTGAGGGGTTCATCCAAAGGCTGATTGAAAACACAGCAGGTAATCTTTACAAGGAGGCATACTTAAGAGAGAGTCCATCTTTCTCCTGTGACCGTACAGAGAGTCTGGGAGGACTCTTGTCCTAACTAAGGCAAATAAGTCAAGGTTTTCAAAGTTGGGCAGCATGGTGAAATACCTTTACCTTTCTTTGTATCAAAGATGAACTTGTCAACATAAATTTTTATCATTTTAATTAAGGAAAACTCTATTATTTTCTTTCCTAGTTAAAAATGAACAAAATATATGATCTTAAGCTTTCCAGACTAGTTCACTTATGCAGTGAAGGGATAAATTCTTTATACATTGGAAGGATCAGTTCCTGAATAAGCTGGGAGCTAATTTATACTAATAACACTAAAGCAAGCTCAACAGGAGCATCTTAGCAATAAATGAATTGAAGGGTGACAAACGTCAGTTCACTGTACTGTGGAGCAAAAGGTCACCATGAGAATATTACTTCAGTTCTCCTCTAATTCAATAAATAGCTCTAATGGGAGTTGCACTGGGTCCCAAAATAGGAATATTATTACAGTGGGTACCATTATTTCAGTGGATTGATGAAAGCCAAATATTTGCAGCAAGTACTTGAAGTATCATCAGTTGGTGGAAAAGAAAATCTTTGTAGCACAGAAATAAGGTAATCATCAACTGGCTAATACTAATGTGAGAGATTTGTCTGAGCTCAGCCAAAACAGATGTTCAGGGGACACAAACCACCAAAGCTTCATTGACTATAATAATCTATACTAATATCTGACAAAAAAAACCCCTTAACCTCTTCCAATGAAAGGTTTGAATTAAAATGGCAGGCTTTTTTCCTCCACAGCTTTGATCAGTGCTTCATTCAAATTCTTCTTGGAGACCTGCATAATGGCTCTTTAGTCCATGCACTGCTCTGCTTTTCCACTCAGGACCTCTCAGGGTTGTCAACAACCATTTCCCACATACCAAGCAAAGGAATACATGGATAGGGAAAAATAAATTTGCATTTAAACATCAGCTTGATCTGGAGAACAAGCATCCTGAAATCATGATCTGCCAAGAAAGAAATCTTCTGGACTGGCCAGAAAAAAATGAAAGCAAAACATAGAATCCTAGTGTAAGGTACAGATTGGTTAAATAATCAGGAGAGCTTGTTACTGGCGCTGAACTGAGTAGTGAGGTAAATAAAATACAGTCATTTGGGAAAACACTGTATCAAAAGGTTAGAGAAAATATTCCAGGGGTTAACTGCCAGACTGTTTGAAGATAAGGTGTTTTAAAACACATACCATTGTGGATATAAGTGTTTGAGTAGTTGACACAGTAAAAAATGATTTCTGACAGTTATTCCTGGACAAACAAAATGTTGCTGTGACATTCAGTATGGCATAAGGTCATGTCACATTAATTGTACCACTCAAGCTGACATGGTGTATCATGATGAGCATGGTGTAAAGTCAGGGTCATCACTGCAATGCCGTTCATCTGGTTGTACCTCAAAGAAAGAAAAAAAAAAGAAAAAAGAGTCCAAGGAGAATTTGAAAGGCTACAATTAAACAAATACTTTTCTCTAAAAATTATATCTAATTTCAATTAAAAAGGGACATGACACAGCAACAGTGTGAAATTTTCCAGCAAAGGGCAAAACCATAGCAATCATACAGTGACTTCTCTAATGTGTTTTGTCCTCCAGCCATGCAAAACAATTTTAGTGAACAAAGCTTTAGTTTCTGTATGGCAATGCAATCATACTGGGAATCAAACCTGGTACTAAGCAGTAGCAATGTAAGCAACAAAATACCTAGAGACAAACCAGCAGGTATCCGTGACCCACTGTGCTTTACAACACTGATTCTCCACAGCTGAGGGTGAAATCAGAAAGTGTGGTAAATCAGAAGGTGCCCAAGCAATCAGAGAGAGTACTTCCACTGGGCAGCAGCAGCAGCCACTGACAGAACAACCTGAATCTTTAGGGTTTTCCTTCCTTGCAGCTCTCTGCCTGCTACCAGGATGTTTTATCCCTCTTCAACCCCTTCCTTTTATCTATGGCAGCTCTTCATCCTTGAGTGGAAAAACTTCAGTTTTGCATACACTGCTTTGAAAACTTGAAGCAGCTTTTCTGAGAGTTACTGGAGAAGTAGGACTGTTCTTGGGAAACTGAGCACTGCTGAACTGACTGGTCTTTCTGTTACCTGTTACACCTTGGTGTAATTTCATTGATATTCACAATGTGTGGGCTGTGCCTTCTGAGGACAGCTGAGGCAGAGCTCAGCCTTTTTGCATTTGCTTTGGCAGCAGCTAGATGGCCAATGAGAACATATATAAGTGAACCCATATGTCCCTGGCTTAGCAGATGTTTATATGGGTAGAAAAAAGTTACAGCTATGGTTAGCTCAGGTACCTCCAGTAATTTAAAAGTTAGGCTTCTAGTTTAGGTCATTTAGCTTTCCACTATAGTGTTGCAGCTATTGACCACCTTGTAAATTCAAATCCCAATCGTAATCTCCAAACACCTGTCTAGGCACATTTATTAAACCCTTCCTGGTAGCTTATCTCCAACCCATGGGTTTGCCAGTATAAGTAGCTCTACTTTTTTCTGGATAAGAAGTGGATGTTGCTATATTTCTATGCAGAGTTCCTCAGTCTCCATAGCAGGACTTGTGATTAGTACAGAATTTAATCTCTCATGCAAGTTTACCTCAGACTTCTTTCTCCCTCAAGTCCAGTAGCTTACAAATAGTAGAACCATTGGACTGCAATGCTTTATTAAGCTTTGGCAGGAAGGCTATGTGCATTTTCACCAGAGTTTGCAATCACTGTCTGTCTTGCATTGCAAGAAATCCATGAATCAAATCTCTGAAGAAGTAGCGAAATCCCTCATTCCCTACATCCAAAGGAAGGCCAAAGATTTTGAGGCTTTCAAATGTAGCTCCAGCATCTTAAGTTTACATCAGAAACAGTTCATTAACCCATTGGAGGAGAACTGAATAATGTAGTCATCTTGAACATTTCTTTATATATGTTAAATTATTTTCTCAGTCCCAGCTGGTCTCTTCAGGGAAATTAAGTGTTGGGAAAAAAGAGATTAATCTATTTCATATTTTTTACTAGAAAGAATCACAGTGAATTAATTTGTGCTGATTTAATAATTTAACATCAGTTAAATTATATCAATTATTTTTGGTTCTGTGTTATACACACCATAACACTTTCACAGAGAATCTGGGAAATAGAAGGATTTGAGGAGCTAAACTACTGGAAGTTGTATAGCAATATGTATAGGTAGATCTGGCTACAAAGCAGAAAAAAATATTTCATTAAAAAAATTGCATTATGAAATGTAGTTTTGTTCTGCATGCATTGAAAGAATTTTTTTCCCAAGTGAAAGCACTTAAGAATGAAAATGATTGATTTCAGAACAGACAGTAGTTAAAGCTTTCTCACTAGGATTAGTAGGCATCTTTCTGAATCCCTAGTTTGTCCAGCTGGTGATATAGCTACACAGCAGAGGCATCAGGGCAAATTTTGACGTCAACAACCTTCTGCAATGAGCATAGAAATCTGCATGGCCTAGAATATCTAGACTGTTTGGAACTTTGTGCACCTACAGCTTAATTATTTTGTTGTCTAAGCAGGCACAAATACTCAAACAGCATGTTACAGGTCAATAGGGTAAAGCTACCCTCAGTCTTGGAATTTAAACCTGGATTTTGACATTTCAGATGAGATTTTTAACCACAAGGGGATTGGTTATTTTTCTGAAGTTGATGCTAGGAATCTTTACTAGACGCTAGCAGGGTATTTATTAAATGTTATTGAAAAGATAGTGATCAGGAACAGAAAGATAAACAGCACCCTGCATCTTTAGGTCAGACTCACTGTGTTGCTAAGCACTGAAAGACTATGGTCATATCATTACAAGGAAAAAAGTGGATTAAAACCTCAATAGCTTGGAATACTACTCTTCTCAGTTTTGAGGTCTAGAATGTCTTGCTTCCTTCCTTCCTAACTTCCTTTCTTTCTTATGAGAGATTAATTAAAATAAATGAATGTAGATTATGATAAAATAATACATAGAAATGTATAGTTGCTTGATGATTAGTCAATCAGTATGCTTGAGGGCAGAGCTGCCATTCAAAGAGACCTAGACAGGGTGGAGGAATGGGTTCATGAAATTCAACAAGGATTCAGGCAAAGCCCTGCACCTGGGAAGGAAGAAACTCTTGTAACCATAAAGACTGGGGATGCACTGACTGGGCAGCAGCTCAGCTGCAAAGGTGGACAGCAGCGTAAACACAAGTCAGCAGTGGATCCTAGTATATAATGCTGTATTAACAGGCCAGTGATCACTGAACAGTTGGAGGGATGGAGCACTGGCCCATGAGGGCAGCTGAGGAAATGGGACTTGTTCAGTCTGGAGAAGAGTTGGCTTTCAGGGGACCTAACAGCAACATGCCAGTATCTATGAGGAGGTCATCAAAAAGATAGAGCCATGACTTTCATAGCTGTGCATGGTGAAGGGCAAGCAATAACATCTTAAACTGAATCAGGAGAGAGTCCATCTGCAGATAAGAAGAAAACTATTACCATGAGGACAGTCAAACAGTGGAACAGGTTATCCAGAGTCTGCAGATTTTCTGTCCTCAGAGGTCTTGAAGACCTGACTGGATAAAGCCCTGACCATCCTGGTCTGAAATCAATGTTGAAATGGTTTGAGCAGAAGGCTGGATTAAATGACCTTCCAATGGCCATTCCAAACTGAATGATTAGGCCAGATCCACATCCCTGACTATGCTATTAGAATACAGAGTAATCTCACCTTCTTTAAATAGTTACATAGGCAAAGTATTAGTTTTGCTGAACTGTAAACATCCAATTTAGTTAAAAAGAAAGTGCATTAAAATTGTAGTGAAACGAGAATGAAAAATATGCATTGTTTAGGAATGTAATGTTAACCACTTACACAAGAACAGCATTTGTAACTTCAAAGATTCATCTACCCAAATATTCATGTCTACATGCAGCATGGATGATGACAGATGTCTACTCAAGATCTGACAAAGTCACCTTGGACTCACTTTATAATCAATGCAGAAATATAGGCAATTTTAGGTATCATTCAGTATTTTCTGAAGAGGATATGCAAAGCAGCCTGATGAATCAAGCTCTAGAAATTATTATTTCCTTCCACTGATCATAAAGTGGAGTTAAGATGATTAGTTGAGCCATGGAAGTTTACATGCTGTGGTCCTGATTTCAGCTGGGATAGAGTTAATTTTCTTCCTAGTAGCTGCTATAGTGTTGTGTTTACAATTTAGTATGAGAATAATGTTGATAACACACTGATGTTTTTAGTTGTTGCTAAGCAGTGTTTACACTAATCAAGGACTTTTTAGCTCCCCATGCTCTGCCAGGTGCACAAGAAGCTGGGAGGGGGCACAGGCAGGACAGCTGACCCAACTTGGCCAAAGGGCTATTCCATACCATATGGCGTCACGCTCAGTATAGAAACTGGGGGGAGTTGGCCAGGGGGCAGCAATCGCTGCTTGGGGATGGGCTGGGCATCGGTCAGCGGGTGGTGAGCAACTGCATTGTGCATCACTTGGTTTGTATATTATCATTATTATTTTTTTCTCTTCCTCTGCTATCCTATTAAACTGCCTTTATCTCAACCCATGGGGTTTACTTTTTTTTTTCCTGATTCTCCCCCCCATCCCACTGGGAGGGGGGAGGGTGAGCAAGCAGCTGTGTGGTGCTTAGTTGCTGATTAGTGTTAAACCATGACAGTTGCACATCAGAAATGAGGTGTGATGAAACCCAGCCATTGCATCTAACTCATTTCCTCCAGGAAAACACAAACACTCTCAAACTATTAAAACAAATCACAGTACTGAGAAGTGAAGAAGAGAAATCCCCATCCTGAGAACTGAAGAATACAGCTGTATAAAATATAAGCTTCTCTTAGTCTTCCTAGTAGGGTAGAACAGAGTTTATATTTTGTAGGACAATTTAATATTTTATGTTAGAGGGAAGAAAAAGTTGAGTAAACAAAATGGGAAATATAAATTTAATTCTTCCTCTTTTCACTAAGAGTGTAAGAAATCAGGAGGAAATATCAGGCATCCTTCACCTAGGCTTTGCATCCAGGCTGTTTGATCCCTTTCTTAGAATCAACAACTTGTAGAGTAAGGTTGGCTCTAATTAAAGGAAGATGATATGTAGAAAATGTGGTCTTACTGTTCTACCGTATTCTACTGTTTACAATACTTGCCAGGAATGAGTGAACTGTATTTTCAGAGTACCCTCAGTCTAAGCAGGCTTGAATTTATTGCTTCTGCTTCCTAAGAAAGTACTTTACTCCTTATGTTCTAGCATTTCTAGGTCATACTCAAACAATATGTAGCTCAGCTACACAATTGCAAGATCCATGATCTTCCTGAAAGAGACCAGGTGTCATAAATCTGATTTTCACTGAAAGAAGGGTGTCATGGATTAACGCCAGTCAGCAACTAGGCACCACACATCCGCTCGCTCACTCCCAGCTCCTTGTGCACTTGGCAGAGCAAGGGAAGCTAAGAAGTCCTTGTCTAGTATAAACACTACTTGGCAACAGCTAAAAACATCAGTGTGTTATCAGCATTATTCTCATACTAAATCCAAAACACAGCTCTAGATCAGCTACTAGGAAGAAAATGAACTCTATCCCAGCTGAAACCAGGACAAAGTTTTATGCTTAAAAGAAAATGGGTGTCAGCAAAATATGTGTCCTTAGAATGTGCCTTGTGTACTAGTTTGTAACTGGATTAAAAGAATAAAAGTAAAAAAAAAAAACAACTGCAAGAACAGTAATCAAAATAGTAGCTAGGTAACTGCAAATACTGTCATTGCATCCTAATGACAAGTCCTTTTTATGTCCTTACTTCCATATATCATGTGCACTTAACTACATAAACTTCAAGTATACTTCACTTGTGAAAAGGCTTATTTGATGGCTCTGCAATGACTTAGCACTAAAAGAACTCTTCTGGGTTCAGAAGGAACTCTTTTTGAATGATATGGATTTAATTCCCTCCAGGCCAAACATCTCTTTCTTCTTAGTTAAATATGTGATGTAACAGGCTCTTAAGTAATCCTCAGCTTCATATCTCTTGTATTGGTTCTTATAGTCACACTCAAGATCATGATGAAGATCACAAAAGTTTAGACTTTCCTGGGCAACTGTTTTCTTGGACCTGGATTGTCATGGAAATTAAGCTGATATCTGTCTTTCCAAATCAGGGCACTTCTACATATGCTTTTGTATCCATATTCAAGCATGGGAAACTATGGACCATCCAGAAAAGCAAAGATTATGTATTTATTTATATGGACAGTGTGGGAAAATATGTGATGACATTATAAGCAGAACTTGGGTTCCTCATCCTCATTTAAGGCAGGATTTAAGATAACATAGTTCAACAGTTTCTTAGCATTGCCATGCCCTCATGCCCTAGTTAAAACACAATTTAATATTCGTTATAAAAAAAACAAGTAACTACACATGACAATCACTCATTCTGAGTCATGTGTTTGTTTTGGGAGGTTTGGGGCTTTTTTTAATCTTTACGTTAGTGTTCTCCTTCCTTGATGTTTGCCAAAGTATAAAGTTTTTGAGAAGTTTCAGTAAAATACTGTGATTTTTTTGGGGGGAGATAAAAGTAAGAAAATACAATTTATTCATTATTGTGGCAACAGAAGAAAATAACATTGACCTTTTTTAAACAGGTGTACAGTCAAGAATCAAACGGTTTGAAAGATGGTATTCTGTACAGAATAACTCTCAGCAATTATCTGTGAATGACCTTTTCCTGACAGACACTGGTTTAGTTTTTGTTTTAGTTGGTTTGTTTTTGTTTTTTTTTAATAAGGTACAAACATTTGCAAATCTCATCATGAAATGTGCTACATATTTTTCATTAAACTACATAAGGGCCTGATCTAAACCTCTTGAGGGCTGAGTACTTATAGAATAGCTCCTATCCTTTCAGTCAGTCAGCTTGCTGTAACTTCTGCATCAACCTGAGACTGAAAGATTTCAGGAAAAGGATTAACCTATACTGGGCAGAAGACTGATTCTATTTTGGTATCTCCAAATCACAAATGTGAAGCAGGAAGAACAACTCATATTGTTTTAGCTAGACCATCACATTCAAAACAAGCATTAATTTAGTTTATATTTTGCAAATCTAAAATACCTTAATTCTTAACTAGTAAAAAAATTTCTGTTGGTTTTTACTTACTAAGGAAAGATTATCCAGAAAACACATCAGGATTCTACTGAAAAACTTTTAATTCATCATTACTTGGGCTTTGGGAAAGATTCTTCTCCTAGAAAGTATCTATTCCTGCAAAACCCCCACTATTATTTGTGGACTTTGATGACAATGGGTTTGCTCGGGGGAATACATGCTCTGCCAGGATGCTGGAGTTTGCAACAGTAAAGTCTAAAGTTACATGTAAAAATTCAGTCCTGCTCCTGGTTTTATATGTACCATGTAACATCCTGAATTACAATTTTTGCAGTTCTTTTCTCTTCCCTCCAGCTTATTTTTCCCATTGGAACTAACTAAAATATCAATCAGATTAGTGTTTGAGTTTCCTTTTTTCCCATTTACTCTTTTGTGTAGTACCATTTTGGTTATTAAACACAAGAAAATTGTCTCATATTCATTGAGTGGGTTTTGGTTGTTCGGGTTTTTTTTCAGATTTTTTCATAAAAGATTCCCAGGTAGTTTTCAGTCAGGTTGTAATGGGGCTAAGAAGATGAAGACATTGTAGAAGTAATAAGTTTAAACCAGACATTAATTTCTTGTCAAGATATGCCATACATCCTTTATCTAAACATTATTTAATCTATTTCTCTAGTTCAGAAATCACTTATTTTGTATAAATTCAGTTAAAGCTTATACTTCACTTCTGCTGTACTTTAGTCATTAAAGACCCCCTGAACTGGCCAGTTTTATAGTTTCAATCTGCAGTGAATGCATTCTTCAAATCCTTCTCCCACCAGATTTTGCTGTGTTGCCATTCATGAACTCCCTTTCTGCCCTCTTGTCTCTTCTATCTGCAAAAAGCAAAGCATAGTGGCACAAGCAGTTACATGAGATGAAGCATGTAGTCTTCACCCATGACCAGTATAGTTCAAAACTAAATGTAATATATTTTGTTTAATCTAATCAAAGAAAGTGATTACTTTGAAGACACTTTCATCTCATCCCATCTGAATTTCTCTCATATCCTTGTTCCAGTTATTGTTACTTAAAATTAGTGACAGTTGTGGTAGTCTGCAGCTAATACATTAAAAAAATCACAGAGAAAACTATCGTGCTGAAAGTTGAGATACAGTATTTGTCTTATTTGTTAGGGACAAAATGTCTATACCAAGAATTATATGTAGATGATACAGGCTTTCAGTCTGACTGCTTGATTAAAGAACAAACTCTTCTGCAGACTGTTACAGTCATTATAAGGCAGAGTAGGTGCCCAAGAACCAAAATTGTGGACCTGTGGGAAGTCAAGTCTGCTCATTTCTGCTTGAACTTGCAACTCAGGCCAGTCTCAATCAGATATATTTATAACTTTATGGTTTGTTTATTGATTTTCCCCCTTCTTTTACATATTCTCATTACTTGCATGTCACATTCAGTTTTATACTGAGATTGCCTGACACTTTCTCTGGAGGGTATTTTTATTACTTCCTTTTGAGTGTTTCCAATATTTGCTCCAGGTTTTTGACATTCTTGGGAGGGAAACCATACTGACATTTTCTAATTTTAAAAGTAGTGAGTTAAGCAGCGTATTTTAATGGATTTCTGCAATTGTGTTTATGGAAATTGAACAAAACCACTCAAGGAGGGTATGTCACATTATCAGAGGGTAGATGCAAGGACAGGTAGCCTGGAAAGAATACAGAGAAATTGTCCAAGCAGCCAGGGATCAGGCTAGGAAAGCTAAAGCCTTGATAGAATTAAATCTGGCCAGAGATGTCAAGGGCAACAAGAAAAGCTTCTATAGCTGTGTTGGTGATAAAAGGAAGACTAGGGAAAATACGTGCACTCCCCGAAAAGAAACAGAAAACCTGGTTACCTGGGATATGGAGAAGGTTGAGGTGTTCAATAACTTTTTTGCCTCAGTCTTCATCAGGAAGTGCTCAAGCCACACTGCCCAGATCACAGAAGACAAAGGCAGGGACTGAGAGAATGGAGAACCACCCACTGTAGGAGAAGATCAGGTTCGAGATCATCTAAACAACCTGCAGGTGCACAAATCCATGGGACCTGATGAGATGCATCCATAGGTCCTGAGGGAACTGGCGGATGAAGTTGCTAAACCTCTATCCATCATATTGGAGAAGTTGTGGCAGTCTGGTGAAATTCCCAGTGACTGGAAAAGGGGAAATATAACCCCCATTTTTAAAAAGGGGGAAAAAAAGAAGACCCAGGGAATTACAGGCCAGTCAGTCTCACTGCTGTGCCCAGCAATGGATCATGGAGCAGATCCTCTGGGAAACTGTGCTAAGGGACATGGAAAATAAGGAGATGATTGATGATGGCTAACATGGCCTCACTAAGGACAAATAGTGCCTGCCAAATTTGGTGTCCTTCTATGACAGGGTTGCAACATTGGTGGATAAGGGAAGAGCAAGTGATGTGATCTACCTGGACTTGTGCAAGGCATTTGACACTGTTCTGCATGACATCCTCGTTTCTAAATTGGAGAGACGTGGATTTGACAGATGGACCACTTGCTGATTAAGAAATTGGCTGGATAGTTGCACTCAAAGAGTTGTGGTCAACAGCTTGATGTCCAAGTGGAGACCAGTGATAAGTGGCGGTCCTCAGGGGTTGCTGTTGGGAATTGTGCTGTTTAACATCATTGTCAACGACATGGACAGTGGGATTGAGTGCACCCTCAGTAAGTTTGCCAATGACACCAAGCTGTGTGGTGTGATTGACACACTGGAGGGAAGGGATGCCATTCAAAGGGACATTGACAGGCTTGAGAGGTGGGCCTGTGTGAACCTCATGAAGTTCAACAAGGCCATGTGCAAGGTTCTGCATAGGGGTCAGGGCAATCCCAAGCACAAATACAGGCTGGATGGAGAACGGATTGAAAGCAGTCCTGAGGAGGGCTTGGGGGTGTTAGTTGATGAGAAGCTCAACATGACCCAGTAATGTACACTTGCAGCCCAGAAAGCCAACTGTATCCTGGGATGCATCAAAAAAATGTTGACTCTCAGGTCGAGGGAGG
>VZTL01060798.1:0-75896 GCA_013400535.1 Scopus umbretta
GGGTTAAACCACAACAAGCAGAAAGACTGACCACTGGCTGTAATACAGCAGATGTGCAAGGAAAACACGTACAAGCAAGAAAAAGCACGGTAGAAAAAGTCACACCGAGAGGAAGCCCCAAAATCTATTTTCAGTACCCTCGTGACAGTGCTGCTGGTCCCAGGGTTTGGGACGGGATTTCTTTAACAACACTGAGAAGTAATGCAGAGATGTTCTGCTGCACGTGGGTGAGGTGTGGGTTAAACTTCTCTGGACTTTAGCCAGAGGTAAGGGTTTACCTGTTATGTGAAGTCTCTGCCCTAGCAAAAACATGCACATACAGTCGGCAGCACTGCTGGTCCTCTGGTAGCTGCATTGTTTTTGTTTTCACCAACATGCTTTTAAAATACTTGATGTAAAGACCCCCTGATACGGCTCTGTGGGAGCAGGTCTGAGTAAGGCGAGCAGGATTTGTCGCCTTGTCAGCTGTGACTCAGTGGTTCTGCCGGGTACGTGGTGTTTCACAAGAGAGCCTTCTATTCGAGACCGTGATTCAGCTCTGCCGCGCAGTACGAAGCTGTTTTTGCTGCGCTGTGGGCAGAGTTGCTGCGCTCGGGGCTCCTCCTGACACGTCAGCGTTGCATCTCATCTCTGCCGGAGCCTGGCTGCGGCGATGCTGCTCTTGCGGGTCGGTGCCAGGCTCCATGCTGCAGCTCCAGAGCAGCGACCGCCGCTCTCCTCCTGCCAGCTGAGCTTCGGCTGTGGGAGAGGGGTCTGCGGATGGGCTGGCACCTGGTCGGGAGAGTGGCAGGGCCCTGAATGCAAGGATGCAAGGAATGCCCTGGACCCGCGCAAGCTGACACAGAAAATTGTCTTCCACCGCTACAATGTAAGGAAACGAGACGAGAACAGCAGAAGACCCAATTCAGGCTCCGGTGGTGTTTGCCAATGCACAGCGGCAGCGTCCTGATAGGCGCTGTGCAGGGGTCCTCTGGCACGGCCTGTGGCAGGGCTGCGGATGTGCTGCGGGTAGATCCAGAGGATGACCTTTCCTTGCAGTGCCGCTTGCGGGTCTGGCAGCACGCAGGCCCTGTAGGTTATGGCTTTGCGTCCTAGAGAGGTTTCCTTGCACATCCCAGCTCCGTGCTCCACCTCTGCGACTTCTCTGTGTTTGAGCTGTGTCTGCATGCCCTGCTGCTGGGGGAAGTAGCAGGAAGGGAGCCGGCGCACAGACTGGGAAGAGCTGCGATGCGTTGTGCTGGGGACTGGGACTATGGGACGTGTGTGGAGAGGACTGGCCCTCCGGGTGACGTGTTGCTGCAGAGGCTCTGCCTGGCATTTGCAAGCAGAGCGCCCGCACAGGGACCCCTCCTTGGGCTGCTCATCATTTGGTTCCCTGGCCTTAGCAATGGTGGATTGGGCTGCTCCAAGCAGATGTGTCCTTGTCCCCAAGCACATGGTGAGTTTTGAGGGTGCAGTCTCCTTTCCAGTTGCTCCTTGTTCACTTGCATGGAGCCCCCCTCTCACTGCAGGTGGGCACCGCAGATGCCCCACTTACGCCACCCCTCTCTGCATCCCCGTGTCAGCAAGCAGCGAGAAGCCCTCCTGTCAGGGTCTAGTGCATGTTGGAAACATGGGGACGTGGTTAGTACCCTATGGCATCTCTTTGGATGTCTGAGATGATGAAGTTTGCTCCCATTCCAGACAGACAGGAAGGAGATCATTTCAGTTCATGGTTTGGTAAACGAAAGTATGTACGTAGCCGTGTATATGTGTGGTGATGGGTGAATACTGTGGTCCCACAGTGAGCAACACAGTGTCATGGCTGCTCAGCCCAGCCATTGCCCTCACAACTGTTTTTGCAATTAAAAGTTGCAGAGCAATGCTTTTGTCTTATCCTGGTGGTATAAAGCGGTCTTTTGGTTTTTTTAATAGCTTCTCCAGAAAACTTCATCACCCCAGTGTGTGATTCTTTTACCTCCAGTGTCATTAGAGTGGAGCACTTCCACTGGAGCCATTTCAAAGCTCCGCTGGTTGTGGGAGCTGAGCGTGGCTTCTTGTCTCTCTGCATCCTTGGTGAGGGCCCAGTCCTTCTTCCAGATTGGCACTTAACAGACTTATCTAGGCTTAACTCCCTACGTGGGTAATCCTTCTGCAGTTAGTAGGACTGTCGACGCGTCTCAGGGTGTTCCTGGCTCTGGGCCCTCTTGGCTGTGCCATCACCCTTGTTACTGCGGGTGCGTAGGGCACACTTAACGTCAGTCATAGGGCAGCGCCCCGTGCGCGAGATGCGCGTTTGGTGCGTGGCTGCGTCCCTGCTGAGGCGCGGGGCAGGGCGGCACAGGGCGTTCTCTGAAGCCCCTCGGCGTGGAGAAGCTCCTGGAAATAGTAGAGGAGTTGTGCACGCTATAAAACACTGGCTTTTAAAAATTTAATAGAAAGCCATAAAAAATCACAGTGCCTAGCAGTTCTCTGTGTGGGGTGGGAGGTTTACAGTAAAATATGTCTCTGCAGAGGCTACTAGCTTAGAGGGAGGTTTGAATTTCTTTGCGTGACATATGTTGGTCTTCAGTGAGTGTTGGCCATTAGTGTTGAGTCTTGAGGAGTCACGACGTGGTCCCCAGCCTGGCAGGGTGTTATTTGACCGAGCAGGGTGGTGCAATGCGCTGGTGCATGCCCTGAGCAGTGCCTTGCGGGCGGCCTGCCGGGCTGGCTGCTGGTCAGGGGTGCTGCTTGTGGTGGGCAAGCACCGGGCTCTCTCCAGTGCCGGGGCTGTGCTCGCCCCGCCGCCGTGGCCCTGGGGGTGTGAAGATGGATCCGGGGCACTGCTGCCCAGGTGAACCCTGGGGTGTGGGTGTCAGAGGGGGAACGGCCAGGAGCCCTGAGAGCAGATCCGACCGCTGCCCGCCTCCTGCTTCCCCGCTTTGCGGAGCGCCTCCAGACCCGGCTGTGGGATGGATGTTGGGCTGCCTGGAGCTGAGGTCGCCTCCAGGATTCACTGCCCGCCTTGCTGCGGCACGGGGTCTTGGGATGTCCCGTCTGACCCACAGCAAAGTGCTGGGCACCTGGGAACCTCCTGGGGACGGGGGATGTCCTGCCTGATGCCCTGCCTGATGCCCTGCCTGCTGTGCGGGCGCAGGGACAGCAGCGGGTGTCATGGCGCCATGTTTGTCTCTCCCTGCCATCTGCGCAGAGGCGGTTTGCTCGGCTGTAAGTAAGCAAGGAGAGCACACGCGGCTTGCTGCTTGTGTTCCAGCAGCCTGACCTATAGACATTTTGATGGGGTGGTTGAAATGGGAGGTTACTTCCCCCAGGGCTCACATTTCTGTTGTATTCATTATTGCCCATTACTGCCCTGGGTCAGACACTCTGTTTCCAACTTGTTTTATTTAAGAAGCATTCTGCAAACACCTTCTGTAGATTGAAGTAATGCCCATGTCCTTCCATGTTCATAGAAGGAAAACATGATAAATACCGTGGAAAAAGACATGGTAGGTCAGGATGGGTAGTTACAGCTGCCTGCTAAGTCCAAATGAAGATTGTATTAATTTCTAAGGGAACAAATTAGGAAAATAGTTTTTAAATGAGCTTTACTAGTGTCGCATTGTGCAGTATACAAAAATGAGCAAAAGATAAACTGCTTAGGTAAATGCCCTTTGATTGCTTGCATTGCGCAGCCACGCGATCCACAGTAGCTCTGTTCGAGCGTCGCAGCTCCTCGCTGCTCACATAGGGGCTGTATTGTTGTCTTCTGCGGTTTCACTGAAGGGTACCAAGAGTTGAACTGAATAAGCTTAATTTCTTCTAAGAAGCATTAAAGAAGCCTATGTATAGACTGTGTGACTATATTTAAATTGCATCTGGAAAGTTAAAATAATAACAGTAAATAAATAACAGTAACGAGGAGAGAAATTGTGGCCAGCAGGATACGAGATTCGGAATGCCATGGAGAGGCTGGACTTGCTCATCGCCAGCTGAAATTCAGGCCATACATGAAATCAGATACCCAAATAGTTCCCGAAGGGTTAGTAATTCTTCCTTGATTTATATTGAGAATGTGAAGAGAGGTGAAGGATAAAAGAGGAGAGTGAAGGGCAACAGCATTACAATTACCACGTGAATCAGAAGAATCACTCATACTCTGAGGGCGCAGTGTGTTTCTCCTGGAATACTGGACATGGCAAATCTAAACCTAATACCTCTGTGGCGCAGCGCACACGTCCTCCTGCGAGTGGACGGGGCAGCGGGGAGGGCAGCCGGCGTGCGGGAGCGCGGGGTCCCAGCTGGAGCCACATTGCCCAGTGCCCTGTCCCTTCCTCAGCCTCTGGTTCGTCCAGCAGTGCAAACTTTGGAAGTAATGCTGAGTATTAAGATGTGAAAGTGGGTTTTGTATGCTAGAGGCTTGGTCCTGAACTGACAGTTGCATGCATGGGGCATCATGGAGCAGGATATCCGAGTTCCGCTAAGCGTGGTCTCCATCTGCCAAGGCGCCGCTGCCTTTTCAAAGCACACCGAGTTTCATGGGCATAGTTGTGGTTTACATCTACATTAGCAAGTTGTGTGGTGCAACCGAAGAGGATTTCTAGGGTGAGATGATGGGTGATGACGACCCGACGTCCCCACCATGTGCGTTTGGGGAGTTGCATTGGTAAGCTCCGATGGACTGAGTGCGGATTAGGGTCTGGAGTGCCCGGAGGAGGTTGCAGAGCTCACCTTCCCCTCGTGTTTCTCCTGGAAGGGGCGCCGCGTGCCCGCTGTGGGACGGCTCTGCTGTGTGCGCTGCAGCGGCGTGGTCACCCCTGTCACGCTGGGGTGGGCAGACCACCTGCGACGGAGGGTGCCTCCGCGGGCAGGGCCGCTGTGCTGGGGAGACGGGGCCCGACTCGCCTGCTCCGGCCGGCAGTGGCAGCTCTGCAGCCCGTGCGGGCGGTGCTGGTACCGGTGCCAGTGCTGGGCGGTGCGGTGTGGAGCAGAGCGGAGTGCTGGCTTGACTCCCTTGCCGGCGCAGCCCAGAGCCGAATGCGGGCGTATGACACTCCTTATCTCTCCAGCTCAGAAATGCAGTGCTCAGGGCATCCTGATGGATTTGTGACACTCCCTGTGGGACTCTGCGCTCATAAACCAATTAAAGGATTACATCGTTATAATGTGGAGAGTATTCTTTGTTTATTAAGTAATGCAGGTATAATTCAATTAGTGACAGGCTGACCTGCTGATGTCAAGATGTGGATGCCAGCCAGGTCAGCGTCTTGAGCTCTGCTTTCCAGCGCAGCAGCTTGCTTGCGTCTGCCCTCCGAACCAGGACGGCGGTCGCTGAAGGGAGCAGCTGCCCCTCGGGCAGCAATTCCTGCCCTGCGCAGAGCCGGGGGGCAGCCATGGCGGGGGGGACTCCGCCAGATGCCCGCTCTTCTGCACCCTCTCCCAAATGTCTGCCGCCGTCTGCTCTGGCTCCCAGCAGGAGCTGAGCCCGGATGAAGCTTTGGTCTGATCCTGTACAGCCGTTTCCTTATCCCCTGCACCTGCGCTCACCCACCGCCTTCCTGCGGGGAGGCCCTGGCCACAGGGCATGGAGGCAGCAGCGGTACCCATCGTGAGCACGTCTTGTCCCACCACGTCAACCTGCTGCGGCCGCTGGTGCTGCCTGCTGGGGAGGTGAAACGCAGGAGCTGCCCAGCGGCGCTGGCCCTGCTGCCTTTGCTGGGCTGAGGAGCCGCAGGCGGGGGTCCTCCAGGCACAGGGCACGGATGTGTGGAAGGCCAAGGAGGGAGAGCAGGACCTGGCTCGCCCAGGCTTCCAGAGCACGGATGTCCAGCCCCTGCACCTGCACGGCTTCGCTCCAATAGCTGCCCTGGGTTACTGCTGAGCAGTACTTAAACCAGGGGATTTTGTTAAGGCTTTTACTACTGTGTTGCCTTGAGAAATGGTTTCAATCTAGACTGAGTATTTAATGTTCAGCGTGGCTCAGGAAGCACCGTTTCACCAAATGGTGTCCAAAATATGGCCTGGGTGCGGCGTGTGCCCTCCGTACCCCCCGTGTGGGTGACCATGCCCCCCTCCCCGTCCCCCGCACAGGCTCTGCCGCTGGTGCTGTACTGCGCTTCCAGCTGCCCATGGCACCCTGGCGTGGGTTTGGGAACCACTGCTTGAGTGCCGCGATGCGGATGGAGGTGCAAATGGGGACTAAACCATTTCTTCCCTTTGGTGGGGTCCTAAATGCTGCACGTCCTGTACACAGGGAAATCCTTCAGGTCTGGGCCGTGTGATTACACCCCAGAAGTCCAGGGAAGGCAGAGGACTGCAGATGCTTTCCACAGCGATTGCGTGGCCCTGCTCTGAAAAGGGGAGCCCGGAGGTATTCGTCTGTGGCTTGTGGTGCCTTGGCATCGGAGCAATGCACGGGCTGGGCACACCTCTGCCAGCAAAAGAGGGGTGAAGAAATAGAAATTTAAAAACTCCCTTATGTCAGTAAGACTGTACATGAGTAACTCGAGTAGAATATGGCTAATTCAGTGGTTTTGGAGATTAAATTAGAGTTTAAATGTCAGCAGGAGGTGATTTGCTACCAGGCAAGAGGCATACCATGAAACTCGGCCAGCCTAACACCAGCACGTAGCTGGGACTGGGTGGGTACAAAAGGCGTTTCCAGACTACCAGAACTTTCCAGAAAGACCGGGAGGTTTCACTGTCCAAAATAATGAATACCGGTCAGAAGCATGCTCTGTTTTTTCATGCAATCTCATGACAAAATTATACTTAGTTTGCAGCACAGGTCAGGCAACACTTCCCTCCTTACACATTGAATGGAAATGTAATGCAAAAAAAGGGGGTATCTACACACATACGTGCAAGTATAGACATGAAAGCAGCTCTTGTAGCCTGGCAGTGCTGGAGTAATATAAGCATCTGACAGCAGAAGAGAATTATCTCTGAGGACCAAAGACTGACTTGTAAACCCTGGAATAAATTGCTCTTATTTTGTAGCACTTACTTTCTCGGTTGCACTTTGCAGGGAGTTTGCTTGTCTGCCAGTTACTGTTCGTCAGAAGGAAAACCCCAAACTGCCAGTAGTTTGGCAGCTGTCTTTACAGTAAACTAGGCACAGAAGGTAAAATAAATAAGGCCCCGGCAGTATACTGTTTTAAAGTAGAAGGCAGAGGAGGGCGGGAGGGTGTCCCTGGGTTGCAGGCGTGGAGGGGAGCGGAGCAGAGCGGCTGGGGATGCTGGAGAGGAGGAGCTGCCCTCGCCCCCCGCTGCCCTCGCCCTGCCCTCGCCCGCCGCAGGGCAGGCAAGGCCCAAGCCCTCCGCAGATTCCTGCCTTCCAGGGGAATAAAGCCTTTATTTCCATCCTGAGAGGCTGTGAGAGATTAGATTGTAAAATCCCAACTCTCCTTGTAGAAAAACCCGTCACAGGAGAAAAGCATGCACTTTTTTGGGTGCAGGGGGAAATTAATGCTGATTTCCCAGTCGCTGTGAGGCCCTGTGGTGGTAACCATGGCAACCGCACTTCAAAGACAAGGGTTAAAATACAGGTTTCCCAACTTTGGTACCAGCAGAGGAGACGTCCTTTCAATGCCTTTTCCCCAGAAAATGTGGGTTGCGGGGAGTGGGAGGCACGCCTGGCTCTGCCCCCTGCCAGCCCTTCTCCCAGGGCAGGGCACCACTGGCCCGTGGCTACCCAAAACGCTCAGCCGGTTGGCACCCTTCGTAGCAGCCTTGTTTTCCTGGGACTGATGCCTTCCGCTACAGTATTTGTAATGCTTTAAACCTCCCGGGTGCTGCTTCTGTCCATGAAGCTCAAGCAGCTTCTTCAAACGCTTCCCAAAAATTAGAAGATTTGAGCCTGTTTCCTTGGAGGACAAAAGTGAAAGCTTGGGATCTCCGTGGTCAGTCACAGCCTACCAGCTCTCCCGTGATGCTTGATGTGAGTTTCCATGTCCTTTTTTTCCAATGTTCCATGACATTTTTCCTTTTCCTTTCCTTGTGTGGTGCAATGTCTTCTTTTCTTTTTACCTGCGTCCTGCTGCTTCCTTTAAAATGTGCAGTTGGTTAAGGCTGTAACTTTGACATGGCATTTGTTCCCATAAAGAAGTTTGTACACTAATATGATACAATCATGTTGCAGTAGGATGGTATCTAAATACTTCTAAATGTCAGTTCGTGTTGATGCATGAATGCTGTTTCATCATGAAATTAATTGCAAACACACCACCTCTGGGCATCCAGGAATGACAGTCTCCGCAGTGCTCCCAATTACCAGCCGACACTCATGCAGCCAAGATAATGGTATACGAACGAGTTAATGGTAGTTGGAGGGGCTGAGGGGGGGAGGATACCTGTTACCAGTTAATGAAGGGGAAAAAGACAATGGAGGGAAGTCAGTTCCCCAGCAAATGAGGACAGGAATGGAACAGCAACCTGCCTACATCTCTGACTTGATTTGAAATTGATGCTATCATCCTTGCAAATGTGAGCTTCCTCTCTGCGCTGTCAGAGCAGCGGTTGCAGCTGTGCCAGTCGGTTCCAGCTGTGCCAGCCGGCAGCAGCTCCTTGTGCCCGGCTGTCCGGGTGTGCTCGGTCCGCGTGTCCGAGCCCCGGGCCCCTCGCTCCCTGTGCTCACCTTGCTGAGCCCAGCCTTTGGGGCTCAGGGGCTTCTGCGTGGCCACACGTTTTGGGTTGATGAGCTGACCCTGGCTCTGGCTCCCTGCCTGCCATCAGCGAGCTCCCGTGCCCAGGGGCTGCCAGGGAGCATTCTTGCCCTCCGGGGCAAGAAACCCTTGGGGATCCCAAAACTGGGGGCCAATTCCTGGGGCAGGGCAGTCCCACTGGGTGCCCAGACAGCAGCGCTGTGTCCGTGGCGGCAGGCGGGCATGGCCTGGCGCTTGGGGTTTGGCCAGCAGCACCCAGTGCGTCCCTCCCAAAGGGTTAAAATGGCCGAGGCTCTGGGCGAGGAGAGAGTGAGCGGGATCCCAGAGGGCGAGTGGGATCCCAGCTGGGGTGGCAGTGGGTGGCCAGGCTCTGGCTGCCTCCTGCCCGGGAGCCACACTGGTGGGGACTTCCACGGTCGCCCCTGAGCGCAGTGGGGCTTTCCCACTCCTCTGGGCCATGGAGGAGGGCTCACACAAGCTCTTCCTTTCTGGCAGTTTCGGACCGGCTTTATTCATGTTGGTGATGCCAAGCATGGCAGCTGACGAGTACCGTGCCTGGAGTATGTGCTGGGCAGGGAACTGCTGTGGGGCTGGGGCTGGGCAGCCCGGCGAGCTGATGCACCTTTTCCAGCAGCAGCTACATGCGCTTGGAGCAGCAAACCAGGGGCAGAGCCCAGGACTCCCAAAACCCTGCCCTGTGCAATGTTGCGCTCGGTGCAGCAGGCTGAGACTGCCTGTGCCTTGCCAGCGCTGTGCCATCGAGTGATGATGGACGTTTTCATTGACCCGTGACCCTGGTGGGTTAGTTGTGTCCGTCGGGCTGTCAGTGGGAAGGAGGGCAGGATCCCATTGCTCCAAGAGCTGTTTTGGAGCAGGGCTGGAGCAGCGGGCAGGGCTGGTCAACGTGTCGCAGGGGTAGCCTAAACACGTGCTGATGGCTGGTGCAGGCTCCCGGGGCAAGAAGGAAGGAGGGGGTGTTTGCGTAGCCCTCCTAGCATGCAGCATTGTTGGGCTTCTTTCTAAACTTGGTGAGGCTGATGCTGTGGGGAGGAGGAGGATGGTGCGGTGGGAGTGCAGCGGTGTGCGGCAATGCCTGTCGGGGCGATGCGCTCCCGTGTCCCTGTCCTGCCAACGCAGGCAGCCGGGCAGTGGGGTGCATCCTTCTGCAGGAAACCTCCCGTTTGCCAGGCCGCAACATCTCATCACTTCTGCGGAGGTGATGATGCTTATGTCCCACACAGTGCCCGTTNCCATCGGTTGAGATAAAGGCAGTTTAATAGCACAGCAGAAAAAGAGAAAATAATAATAATAACAATGATAAAAGAATATACAAAAACAAGTGATGCACAATGCCATTGCTCCCCACCCGCTGCCCGATGCCCAGCCCATCCCCGAGCAGCCATCGCTGCCCCCGGCCAACTCCCCCAGCTTCCATACGGAGCGTGATGCCGTATGGTATGGAATAGCCCTTGGGGCAGGTTGGGGCAGCTGTCCTGGCTGTGCCCCCTCCCGGCTCCTTGTGCCCCTGGCAGAGCACGGGGAGCTGGAAAGGCCTTGACTGGTATAAACACTACTGAGCAACAACTCAACCATCAGCGCGTTATCAGCACTATTCTCATACTAAGTCCAAAAACACAGCACTGCAGCAGCTGCTAGGAAGAAAATGAACTCTGAATGAAGCTGCAACCAGGATACCAGTCAACGCATGGCTGCTTCTTCAGGGGCCTGGGGTGGGCACCTAATGTCAGTCTGGCTGGGGGAGCCTCAGCTGGAGCTGGGGAAGCCACCCTGGGCAGGGGTGAAGGTGGAGTCCCCAGGGGTGGCTGGGGCAGCCAAGGCAGGTTGCTGGAGCAGGTGATTGGGGCAGATTGCTGGAGCAGGTGTTTGCAGGCATTCGCTTCCTCCTCTCCTTCAGTTCAAAGAGAGTGATTTCATGCCTTAAGGGCATCGCTCCTGAGAACAAAAGGGTTCATATTTTCCTGAGCAATGTTCCTGGCAGCTCTCCTGCCCGCTGTTTCTAACACAGCCTGTTAGTGGCTGCTCTTCTCCCAGCAGCTCCTGGGTGGTACCGGTGGTGTTTCGGCAGCGATGGACCTCTTGCTGATGCCTCCAGGTGCTTCCCCTGGTCACGGTTGGTCTGAGAGTGGCAGGGTGACGCTGGGCTGACGCTGGGCTGCTGCTGCTGCTGTCTGGTGTCAGTTCTTGGCCTGCCACTGAGCAGGTCCTGGTGCTGGTGCAGGTACATACCTGCTGCTGTGGACTCCAGGCATCACCTCAGGAGCTGGCCAGGCTGTCATTGCTGCCTCCAACAAGGTCTTGGGAGCACTGTGGCTGCCCTTGGTGATGCTTGAGAGATGCTGGTCTGCTGCTACTGGGTATTTATGTGTCCCCGTAAAGTTTCATGATGTTTTTCAGTGACTAGCTAAAAGCAAACCCAAGGGTCAGCTCCTGCCTGTCATGTTTCCAAGTCCGTGTTGCTCAGCCTGGGCAATTCCGTCCCTGCGGCAGATCTCAGCTGGGGGAACCTCAGCACCTGTCCCTGCGCAGGACCAGGAGTTGCCTCCGCAGGGGTGGCAGGTCATCAGCGCTGAGGGGTGGGGGCCATGCCTGCAGGCTTTGGTTGGCCTACAGCTCTTCTTGTCTATGGAGACCATTTATTGATTGCTTCCTTCTCCCCATACACAACTACCCCTTCTTTTTTTCGTCTTTCTCTCTCCATGCTGCTTGGCCCTGGTTGTGAAAAGTAGGGAACAAGAAGATGGAGATTACTACCTCTATCTGTCAGAGCAACAGCACTGTGGCTTTCTTTTAAAAATGGTAATAGTTATTGTTATCAGCGTTCTTTGTTTTTTGTTTTTTTTGTCTCAAACACTTCAAGGAAGTTTTTTCTGGAAAGCTTATAATTAGCAGGTGCTGCTGGAGGTTGGGGAAGAGGTGCTGGGTAGTTGGGGAGAGGTGCTGAGTAGTTAGTTCCTCTTAGCAGTGGAGCACCAGCGCTGGAGTAGGGGAGGTGCTGGTTCGGCATCCCACCTCGGGAAGGGCTTGGACACTGGAGAGGAGAAGGGGCAGGCAGTTGGGCTCTGGAAGGAGGAGAGGCATTTCAGGGGACTGCACCGAGAGATGTCGTGGCACGGAGGTGTCCGAACCGTGCAGAGAGCTGCTGCTGGCGGGGGCAGCCACCCTGCAGGTGCCGGGCGCCCACTGGGTGCCCAGGCGAGTGTGCCGTGGTCCTGGCACCCAGGTGAGCGGCGCACAGGGTGGTTCTGGCATCCAGGCAAGTGTGGCACACAGTGCTCCTGGCACCTGGGCGAGCAAAGTGGTGGGCTTCACCCTGCTTGCAGGCGATGGGCGTATAGGCTGTGCCTCTGCCCAAAGCGGGTGCAGGTTGCAGGTGATCAGCAAGTAAGGTATGTGTAGCCGTCGGAGAGGGGCGTTGGAGCTGGTGTGCCAGCGAGCTTTCCCAGGTCACTGGCTCGTCCATTTGCGGCGGGTGTTTGTGCGGGAACAGGGTGGGCACGGCAAGAGTTATTTTCCAGCAGAGTGACCTGCAGCAGGCACCTGCGTTGTTGCAGCTCCTCTGTGCTGCCCTGCGCACGTGCACCCCGGCATGCAGCCGGCGTGGCTTTCCCCTCGCCGGAGGACACGCAGATGCCAGGGGAGGTTCCCAGGCAGGCACCCACCCCCGGGCTCAGCCTCTCCACCCCTGGGTTCCCTCTCTGCCCCGGGGTTCCCTCTCCGCCCTGGGGTTCCCCCTCCACCTCGGGGTTCAGCCTCTCTGCCCTGGGGTTCCCCCCCAACCCCGGGGCTCAGCCCCCAGCTCAGCCCAGCCGGGATGAGCGCTCCCATACGTAGACTGGTTTTGGAGTGCGGTCACTGGGCTTACTCCGAAAGCAAGAGGGAGGATGAAGGCAGGGGCAGGAGGAGGCGGATTACCCCTCTGCCCTGGCCCACGGCAGAGTCAGCTTTCGGGAGCATCCCGGGTTGTCTCAGGTCTGCAGGTTTCTCCACACCTGGCTGGGCTTGGCGGATGCCCGGCCGGACCCTGGTCCGCAGGGCCGGCAGAGGCTGCAAGGTGGTGCCGAGTGCCTGAGCCTGGGCGGCCGAGCGGCAGGGAGGGAGCTAGGCCGGGGCCACGGGCCTCTGGTCTCTCCCCGCGGAAATGGCGGCTTCTGACGAATTCTGATGTGAAAGTCGGACTCATCGGTAGTGCCGGGCCGGCGTCTGTCACTGTCTGCAGCCAGCTCCAGCGTTAACTTCCAGCTCGATAACGTCTCAGTGCAGTAGTGGGGCTGGAGGCAGAGCTCCTGTGGCACCATGGGGCAGAGAAAGCGTGGTGCTGCTGCTGGAGAAGAGGAGGAGGAGGGGGGATGGCTTTCCCTTTGCCCTCAAGCCAGCTCTTGGCAGCTCCTCGGATGGTGAAGTGTAAAGAGCACGCACACTTTGAGGAGAGGAAGCAATGCAGAGCGGTGTCTGTGCAAGAGAAGCTTTCTTCCACACCGAGTGTGGTGGGGAGGGAGGCAGAGTGGAGAGCAGCAGCCTGGGAGAGATGCAGCAGCCCCCGAAGACAGACAGACCTCCCCAGGTGGTGGTTTCTCAGGCTTGTGACATGGAGCTTCGGCAGGGCGTGCCAATGATGTGGGATCTGCATTTGCCCCCTCTGCTGGGAGCAGGGGACGGATGCTCACTCGCCACATGCCACACACAAGTGCTGCTCTGAAGAGCTTGCAGCCAGATAGATAAAACTGGCAGAAGAGGGATTTTTAAGTAGGAGCTGAGCTCTGAAGCAGTTCAGTGACTTGCAAAGCATTTCAGAGGCGTCTGTGGCAGCCAGGGATGAAGCACTGGATGAAAAGGCTCATCCCAGGCAGGGAAGGAGCTAACCTTCCTCCCCTACTGCAACACATGGCTAGGATGTGTGAAACAAATGTAGCAACATTATTACCTTTGTAATCAAAGTCTCTTTGATGAGTAAAATGTGCAATCCTAACAATAAAACATAAGTGCAATACAGAGAAGGCATATATCTTTCAAAAGACTTAAAAGTCCTGCTTCTGGGAGAGATGTAACATTACTGTGCTGACAAAATCAGTGCTGAGTGGCAAACTAACCTGAAAAGGGTTGTCAGCCTTGTGAGCACTGAAAGTGCGGCCCACAGTGTGGCTCTGCTCTTGTCTGTCCCCATGCTGAAAACTGAAGTACTTAATTTTTTTTCATCTCCTCCACCCCATTTTTAGTTACAAAATTAAACAAGAGCAGAAAGCAGAAAAGATAGGAAAGGGAGAACTTTGATATCAAAGCTGAAAATTTAAAATAAAAAAGTTTTGGATTCCTTAAAATAAAATTTATTTTCAGTGAAAGGCTTTCTTATTGAAAGAAATTCAATTAGCATCAGTTCTTTGCAGCAGAAATTAAGTGCGTGAAAAAGTATTTGCATATCTCAGAGCCTTCTGTGCAATGGGAAAGTTAAGTTGCTCTTGCTTTTCTGTTGCTTCCTCTAGTACAGTAAAACTAGAAGAAAAACCAACAACCAGCAACAGAAGTTGTAATGTTGGCAAATGGTGGTGGTACCTTTATGGTAGCGGCAGAAAGTGCTGCATTCGCAGCACCATTTCCAAAGGCAGAGGTTTGCGTCCCTGCCACGGGGAAGCCAGTCGCTCTCACCCACGTTACAGAGGGGCTGCAGAAACCTGTTCTTTCCTGTGCGGTTTATTCAAGGTGTTTTGAAATCCACGGCTGTCCAGGGTCTCTTCCCCGACTAATCCTTTCCTGGCTTGGAACTCTCTGGCCGTGGCAGCCACAGGGGGCACAGGCAGCTGCCCACGCGTTGCCAGCGTGGGTGGTGTTGGGCAGGACGCTCTGCTCCTGGAGCAATTCCGTGCTGCTGCCCCGAAACCTGCGACACCTTTCGCGCGGCTGGGTGGGAGCCGGCTCTGGCTTCTGCTGAGCAGCCAGCCCTGTCGGTCCTTCGGTGGGCACAGCTGGGGCCCGCCGCGCCGGGACCTGCCTGGCCGTCCTCGTCCCTTGGGGCACTGGGTCCGCATTTTAGCTGGGCTTGAGCTGCTGGGCATTTTCTGCAATTGTAACTACCAGGCAGCCTCCGTACCAGGAAATACCTTCGAAGTGTTCTGAGTAAACTTTTCTGCTAAAAAATGCTGCTCTTTGGAACACAAAATGCTCTGCTCAAAACGTTTCAAGTTTGATGACTTTTTCTTACATTTAGGACAAGGTTTGGAATGACCTGCCCCAGAATTATGGGTGTTGCAGTGACCTGGAGTGCGTGGCGGTGTGCAGAGCTGGGATGTTGGCAGCCCTCTGCGGATGCGGAGGACCACTGCACTGTTCCGACGCTGCCGTTGGCGCTGAGACTGCCGGTGATACTGGCCCACTGGTGTCTGAAGGTGTTCGGGCTCCCCAGTAATAACTTTGAAGAAAAAAGATTGATTCTTGTTCAATTCAGAGTGAAACAAAAGTTAAAAAACTCCTAGCAAAATCCGCTGTCACCATCTCTGTCTCAGCTGTGCTGGTTTGCAGGTGGGGGCACACTGTTTTATTTGCTGTAGCAAACGCAAACAGATGAAAAACGATGAAAAATCCCCCCAGTCTCCAAGCACGGACTGTCCCCTCGCCCCTCTTGAACCCCTGCAACAGCAAAGGATGAGAAAGGCTCATGCCCCATCCCAAACCCCTGCGAAGGCTCCCTCTGGGCAGGGGCAGCTCCCCCCGCCTCCGCTGCAGTCCTTGGCGGTTGCTGATGGGCAGGGTGCTGCGGGTGTTGCACAGGCAGGAGCAGCCCTGTCTGGGTTTGCCTCTCTGTCTCTCACTTCCCCACGTAAATCTAAAGGCATCTGAGCCGCAGGAGCAATGTCTGGGAGACCCGGACTGAATGGGAATTGTGGCCAGGTGCTGCTCCCTGTGCTGGGGACACCCGGGGACGCATCCAGCCTGTTGGGGCTTGCATGGTGGCCTCTCCTGTGCGTCCTCCTCTTCCTTCCCTGTTAAGCTCCTTCCTGACCGGCTTGCTGGGGTCAGTGGGTAGGATGTGACACGGACCACATCATGGAAGAATGCATTCCTGTGCCTAGAAGCCTAGAAATGAGGAAAAGTAATGCATTTTTAAAGAGGACATTCTGGGAGAGCAAAGTACCTCCTTTGATTTCTGTGCATAATTTAAGAATAACTCCATTAGCTTCAGTAAAGTCATGCTAATTTACCTGAGGTAGAAGTTTGAGGTTTCTTGTTTCTACAAGCATTTTCCTGCATAATGCTGCTCTTTCTCCTTTTGTGAAAAGGGAACTGCGTAATTTTCCTGATAGTAATTAAGATAAGAGGGAATTATACCTAAATGTATTCAATGGAAAATAAATAAGTTTCAAACATGCCTGAACTGCAGATTAAAATCACCGGCCTGGTCACTGATTGAGCTCAGGCATCCTGAGCAGCGGGGATTCTGTGGTTAGCTGATAAGGTGACGCAGCCAGGGGTGCAGGTTGTGGAGCTGCTCGCGATCTGCATGGACTTCATTTTCATTTTTCTCTGAAAATTGTGGAGAGTAGGGAAGGCTTATGCAGGGAAGAGGTGCAACAGAGAGCAACCGTGCTGTGGTCACCGGGAGTCGAGTGATGTCTATGCTGAAGCTACGGGCTCCCCGCTGGGCTGGTCCCCTGCGCTGCGGAGCTCGGGGGGGGCTGCTGAGCTCAGTGCACTGCCCCTCGCTGCGCCTTCTCCACGGAGCATCCCTGTGTGGGCGACCGGCTGTCCTGATGTGGGTGCACGTTGCCGCAGTTGACAGAGCCGCAGGTCTGCACGGGGGTGTTTGTCCCGTCCGGGCACCGCACTGCGCAGGCAGACCTGTGGGATCCCGCTGCTGCCCTTGCAGCGCTCCGGGGACCGTGTCCTCCTGGCTGCCAGCTCCGGTGTGCGAGGAGGCGCTGGAGTGCCGGCGAGGTGCGTGCGGTGTGTGTGCCGGGGCTGGCCTCCACCCGCTGCCCACCGGGAGCTGGCATGAAATGCTTGGGCGTGGGGGCTCGCGCCTGCGCTGTGCTGCGGCGGTGCTGTGCCGGTGGGCACAGGGAGCCTGCCCGGTGAGGGGCGACAGCGCCGGCCCCTTGGGGAGGGAGCAGCCGGACCTGCTCCCCGAGAGCTGGGAGGTGTCGGGGGGCCTGTGCAGTGCAGCAGGCGGCGCCCAGGGACGTGCTCCACGTGCTGAATTCCCTTTTGCAACTTAGCAAAAGATTTTGTTCTTCCGAGCTGGCGAACTGCAGATCGCGGTGCAGTTCTGGCTCGTTTTGTTCACACCTGATGTAACACAAGAGTGGCCTTTTACTGTTGGTCTGGAGTGCTCCTGTGAGCAATGGAAATACAGTTTGGGTGGGAACATGTGGCAAAAAGGTCATGAAGATCTCCCAAGACCCAAGATCTGTCTTCTCCAAGCCACTATCAAAAGCGGTGATGGGATGCAAGTTGGAGAAATCCACTGCATGGCTGCAAGGCATGAGGTGCAATGGTCAAAGCCTGGCACGGTCCTGGGCAGCTGCTGCGCAGGCTCCTGCACAGCTGTTCCACAGCTGGGGGCAACTGAATTATGGCATAAAAATAGTGCTTCCAGGTGCACAGCCCTCGTGAGGTATTGCAGCTGACTGAAGCCAGGATTAGTCTCGACTTGCTGTATGGATGGATTTGGCGGGGGGTGTAGTTGTCCATCTATCAAGTGTTCGTTTCATGAGTTCAACAGAAATCTTGCAACAGCAGCACGGTTGATCAATTTTTGAAGAAGCAATTAAAATCTAAACTTCTTTGCCAAAGCCTTAAGTATGTCTCTTATCTAAAATGCTCAGACACATTGCTGAGTTAAGAACATTAGGACCAAGAGACCCATTAAATTATCTGGCACAGAAGAGATAGCTATAAAACCTGAAAACTGACTGGATCTCGTGCTGCAGATTTGATGGTATCTTCTTTATACACTAAGATGTAGAAAAGGAGGGAAAAGACCTTTCAGAATAATTCCTCTGGGCTAGAAGTTTTGAAAGCAGCTAGGGATTTCTTTTTCCAAAGATCTGTGCAACATATTTTTGATCTTGTCCAGCTGAAGGGAAACCTGCTTTGTTTGTGTATTTTTACTTTTTCCGTCCTATGAGATGTTTGATCTGTCCTTTGGAAAAAGACAAAGAGATACAACACTGTTCTGTCAGCCCTTCCCTGATTAATTAAAATGATCTGTGTAATTAGATTCAGAAACTGTTCAAAACTGTAACTCAGAGGTGAGGTAAGGTCATAAACATAATCACCGTACAGCTTCTCCATGTTTCAGCGATGCTGTTCATCAGCGATCCGGTGTCTTTGCAAGTTCTGTGTTGCAGTTTATTAAAAGAAATAGCCTCGCGTTCCATTGTAGGCTTTATTTATTAGCCAAAGCTCAGTGCTTAATGACCAATAAACACTTGTGTCGACACTACCCCGAGTAGCCCAAACAATGTGTTTTATTAACGTGAAGCAACAGAAGAAGGAGAAACGGCCAATTAACACATGAAATAACAATGCAGTTGCTTCGGTGACCACTTGGGCCAGGGCCCAGAGCGGCTGTCTGGGAGCCGGTGTGCTTTTGGGGTGCTGGAGGAGATGGGGCGCTTTCAGGCTGCCAGAGGAGCCAGGGTGCTAGTGGGGTGCTGGAGGAGCCAGGGTGCTTTTGGGGTGCTGGAGGAGATGGGGCGCTTTCAGGCTGCCAGAGGAGCCAGGGTGCTAGTGGGGTGCTGGAGGAGCCAGGGTGCTTTTGGGGTGCTGGAGGAGCCAGGACTCTAGTGGGGTGCTGGAGGAGCCGGGGAGCTAGCGGGGGGCTGGAGGAGCCGGGGTGCTAGCGGGGTGCTGGAGGAGCCGGGGTGCTTTTGGGGTGCTGGAGGAGAGGGGGCGCTTTCCGGCTGCCAGAGGAGCCAGGGTGCTAGTGGGGTGCTGGGGGAGCCAGGGCGCTTTTGGGGTGCCAGAGGACCTGGGGAGCTAGCGGGTGCCAGTGGTGCCGGGGTGCTGGCAGGTTGCTGGAGGAGCCGGGGTGCTAGCGGGGTGCTGGAGGAGCCGGGGAGCTAGCGGGGTGCTGGAGGAGCCGGGGTGCTAGCGGGTGCCGGAGGAGCCGGGGCGCTAACGGGTGCTGGAGGGGCTGGGGTGCTTTTGGGGTGCCAGCGGTGCCGGGGCGCTGGCAGGACCCCGCTGCCCCGTCCCACGGAGGTGTGCAGGGCTGGCGGGCAGAGGCTGTCCCTGGGGGTGAAGGGCCAGCCGCCCTTCCCGCAGCACTTTAACGAGCCGCGTTTCTGCCAGAGCAGTTTTAATTCTCGGCCGTGCTCCCCAGAAAAAATTCTGCATGCTGAAGGCCTTTTTTTGTGCCTGCATATCTGTCTTCTGAGGTCAGTGGAAGTTTTCTAATTACAAAGTTAAATATCCTTGGGTCAGGTACCAGGTGCAGAAGGAGAATTAGATTTTGGAAACAAATAAAAGCCTGTGATAGGACTGGGGACTGGACCTAACATGAGGCAAAGAGAGAAATACCATCCAGGGTGATGCAGAAGAGAAAGAAGATTTCAGTGATTATTTCTGTTTGCTGTTTGCAAAGAAATGCAAACTCATGGAGACAGTGAGGTATTTTCTACTTCTACAGGAACTAAGGAAGAGGTTAAAAAGTGACAGTTTAAGTAAGGCATTTTAAAAGTGGCAGAACTGGATAACTGGTACCCAGGAGTATTAAAATAATTGGCCAAGGAGCTCCCTGAGACAGTAATGGTTTATTTTTAACAAATCCTGGAACACTGTGGATGAACCAGAGGAATGGGAAAAGACTAAAGAAAATTGGTAGAAAAATTAAATATGATTGGGTCCAGGGGGAATTGTGCTGTCAGCTCCTCCTGGGCCAGATCACTCCCCTCTCCCTGCCAGCCTCCCGCTGGCTTTGCTCTCCTCCCACTCACATACCATCACAATTTCCACCACAGGCTCTTCCCACAGACCTGGCGATGCGAAGCAGTGGGATCTCCTGCCCTTCCTGCTCCTGGAAAGCTGGTGGTTGGGATGCACTGCCGGGATGCCACCGGCCTTGCTCGGCCCCCTCTCCCATGCCCCGTCACGGCAGCCGTTCCTACCTGGACGCTCTGCCTTCTCCTGCTCCTCTGTCTCCCTGCCCCTGCACTCCCTGGCCGATAACTCCGTGCTGGGCCTGGGATTTCTGGGCTTCTCCGCTGCTTGCTTTCCCCAAGGCACCCTTGGGGCAGCCGGAGCCTGTGGAGCCATCCAAGATGTGAGCCCACTACTGGACAGCAGTTCCCGTCGACCCCACTCGCTGTCCTGGCTGTCCAGCGGAGCAGGGGAGCGAGCCACCGCAGAGCTGCAGCCCTCCCTCGGCGGAGAATCTGCGTGAGGCACCCGGCGAGCCGTTGCAGTGCGGGTCACTGCGCTGATTGTGGCCGCCGCTGGCTGGGCCGCGGCCAGTGTGTAGGGTGCCCAGTGCTCTGAATGTGGAGTCAGGCGCCAGCCCCACGGCCCGAGGCCCCTCTCCAGCCTCGACAGCTCACACTGGCGTATTTTGCTGGAGCTGGGCTCAACCAGCGGGAGCACCTGCTCCCGGCATGGACGCCCTCGGCAGCTAGAGATGCTCTCGGGGTGCTCTGTGTTTTGTTTGCTGTTTCAGGAGCCTTCTCAGTTTTGCAGGGGCCCCGGGGTCTCTCGCTGTGAAGCCCAGCTCCTGATTCCTCTCTGGGGTTATCCCTGAGACTTCAGTCTCATGGCTTCCTTGTCCACATCAGAAATAAGAGTTTAATTGTCTCCTCTCCCATCTCTTTCCAAAGCCTGTCTCTCAGCAGTCTGTATTTCCCAGGGGTGGTGATTGCCCCTCTGGTACCCTTAGTGTCCTGAGCTGTGCTCTCTGGGATCGGAGGCTTTAAGCGGCATGCAGCTCTTGTTGTTCCTTCTTGTCTTTCTTAGGTACAGTTAGATTTTACTGTATCTTGACGAATGTAGGAAGGATGATTTCCAGCTGCCAGTTGTACAAAATCCCACCCGGTGGCAGGGGACCTCCGCTCTGGATCAGTGGTGTCAGGAGCTGCTCCAGACCTGGTAACCTTTACAGCAAGCTCCTCGCTGCTGTAGCTGTTCAGAGAGTTTCACGTTTGATTGATTGGCAGTTGTTTAAACGATGACGTCAGAGGCTATATGATGATGCAGAGTCCGTAATCCCTGAACGCTGGTCCTGTTGCAGCCCTGCAGACGGCTGCCACACCGAACTTCTGGCGTCCCAAGCCTCCTAAGCGCTGTCTGGACGCCTGTTTGGCGTGACCGTGTGCCGGTGCAATCACAGTATTAGTGCTTAATAGCAAGGAATCCCTGTCCCTCGGTATACATACATCCGAGGCCTGTTCGATGGTTCTTGCATGTCCTGATCTCTGCTCACAGACCTTTGTTCGAGAGCAAGGCTTTACATTTCACAAGCTTCTGCCGATGCTCCTGTCTCCATCCTGCCCAATGCAGCTTTCCTTACACGTTTCCCTATACCCTATACCTCATACAGTCTCCAAAGCATACCAGGTTTGTAAGGCCTTTGGCATCATTATTCTGTTGCTTCTAAATAGTAAGCTGGCAATTATGGAAGAACTGATCTGATCTGATAGTGCGGGCTTGGCATATAATTTCCTGATTGCACTACAGAGATAGGCTTAATGACTTTCTGCAGTGTGTTACCTTCTGCTGTCCCCTCTGCAAATTTACTTTTCACTCTTTCTGGGAGGGTCAACTCCCTGATTTTGTAATCCAGCGGATTACATCCATCTGGATGCGATGAGTTATGTTGTATGTCACCCGAGGAAGCAGCTTGCCGGCTGCTGCCAGGATGGGGCTGCTGGCAGCAGTCATTGGTCATCACAGCCTGTGCAGCCAGAGCCGGTGCGCGCTGCTGCGCCCAGTGTCCCTGCCAGACCCGGCCGAGCACCCCCGTGGCCGAGTGTTCCTGCAGGTGAGCATCCCTGGCGGAGCATTCCTGCAGGTGAGCATCCCTGCCCTCCGCCGAGCATTCCTGCAGGTGAGCATCCCTGGCGGAGCATTCCTGCAGGTGAGCATCCCTGCCCTCCGCCGAGCATTCCTGCAGGTGAGCATCCCTGGCGGAGCATTCCTGCAGGTGAGCATTCCTGCAGGTGAGCATCCCTGCCCGCCTCTGGCAGACAGCTCTGGGCAGTGGCTGGGGTTCAGCACCTCTGCCCGAGTAACCCTTTCATTTCTGTCTTCCCCCTGACTCTGCCACTGATCCCCAATTTGCTGTCTGTCCTGTTTCCACGGCACTGCTAACAGTTTGTGCAGCTTATCATTACTTTCTTCTGTTGTTTTTCCCTATATCAGGAAACCATAAATATGTATTTTAGAACCATCAGTTTTTTCAAGCGTGCAGATCGCTACCTCCTGAAAAAATCCCAGCAGCAGATTTTGAGCCAAAGGGAAGATTTCAAAAATAGTTTTTCCCTTACGGCACATTGAAAGTTCTTCTTTTAGGCTAAATTGCCCAACCCTGACAGATGCATCTGAAGTTTTAAAAAATATGGGTCCCACTATTTCACTGAAACTGTCATCCTTGGCCGTAAAGGAAACTACTGGTTTTAGTATGCCCATTGATTTCCTTTGGATCTAAATACGGACCAAGATTTGTCCATTTCCTGCTGCAGCTACGTACACGCAGTCAGTAAGCTCTTATGTTCGTGTTTCGAGTAGTGCTGTTTGAGGCTTGCTCTGTGGTCGAGCTCTGCTTTGAGCTTCCGTGAGCAGCCAGAGGGATTGCTGGGAGCTGCGTCCCCTGGCTGGCTGCATGAGCCTGTACAGAGATTGAGGCATCGGCCGCCCGCGTTGCAGTCCTGAGCCTCTTTGGTGCGCGCACTCGGAACCGGCATGAAAAAAGGCAGGGCTTTCTGCTCGGTGCTGGCTTTTTGGTGGAGACTAAATCACCTCCATTTTTTTCCTGACCTTCAGCCGAGGGGAGGCAGCCACCGCTCCCAGCCTCACCTCGTGTCCCCGGGTCCCCGTCAAGCAGGGGTGGTGGGATGGGACGTGCGTGCATTGCCTCTCCTGCCCCGGCTGCATCATCGCCAGTGCATGGGAACCTGTCCTGGGGGCTGGGGCAGGCCTGGCACTTCCCCCTGCCCCGGCGCTGCCCCTTTGCTGCTGAACACAAACTGTCTGCAGTGATGATGCCATTCGCGGTGGTTGTGAGGTTTTCAGATACCGGGTGTTTGCTGAGTCGTGGGGTGCTGCCACATCCCAGGAATTTCTCATCTCCTGGAAGTGCTCAGAATTTACTCCAGGGTTGGGCAGAGCCTCTGCCAGGGACTTGCCTCCTGGGGCACTGTCACCTCAAGCCATCCCTTTGGGGAGTTTCCTTCCCTGGGGCGTGCTGTGGTCAGACTGCAGCATCATGGCTTGGGGCAATCAGTGGATGAAGCGTCAGCTTTGGGAGCAGCAGTTCCCAGGGAGGCAGGTCCCTGCTGGGGCTCTCCTTCCTGACGGAGCCCGGCCGCTCCGCAGAGGTGCCTGGCTGGAGTGGGAGCATCACCCCCAGCGCTGCAGCTCCTGTTCCCACCATCCCCCTTCTCGGGCTTTGTGTCTCTGGTCACGCAGCTCCTCCTCACTCTTGGTACCACCTTGCCCATCGCTCCCCCAGGAGGGGGCCCTGGGCTGGGACCTCGACAACGTGCTCAGCGTGTCTGAGGATGTGCTGGGCTCCTCGGGGGCGGCTGGGGATGGCTGCGGCGGGGCTGTCTGGCCAAGCGCCCTGGCACTGCCTGCCCAGGGCAGCCCACCAGCACTGGTGCTGCTGTCTGGCTTTGTAACACTCTTTCTGAACTGTGGCTTCTGGCAGGGTTGGGAAAAATGGTGTAGTCGCCTCAAAGCTCTGGGGGTTTAAAGCGGGGTGTTTCCCCGGGGGCTGGCACTGCTGCTGGGCTGCAGATCCCTCTGGGCAGCCAGGGTGGTCTCGGTCCCAGCCTCAGTCTCCCTAGTGCTCCAGAGCACCTGCTCTCTGCATCGACCCGGGCCCCAGGGCAGCCTCAGCTTTGAACTGCACTTGGATTGATTTTGTCTCCAGGACAGCGAGGAGCGGAGCTGTCTCGGAGCTGGGGCGGGATGGAGGTGGGAGCGGCACCGGAGGGCTCCGCTCCTGGGGCAGCCGGAGGCTGTGGGCCGAGGCGGGAAGGTGCAGGCAGTGCAGGCAGAGCTCAGCCCTGCCAGGGGCTCCGCTGGCGCTGCCAGGGCAGGCAGTGCTGCCTGCCAGGAGGGAGCCCTGCGGGGATCACGGAGTCACGGGATCCTCCAGCCGTGCCCTGCGAGCTCCCCGCGCCGAGGGCTGTACTGGAAGCCGAGCCGGGGCCGCGGCGGTCAGTCCCCTTCCCACGAAGGGGGATTGCTTGGACTTCCAGGCAGGATAACGTGGTGGATTAATTAGACGGTTAAGTGCTAACAGCAATTGAGAAGAGGTGTACTTGCTGTATGCCCCTTAGTTTGAATTTATTAAAACTCCTTTCTGTATGGCCTATTAATTTTTGATGACTTTAGATAAATTGCACTCAGCCGGAAATAAATTAAAATAAGTGCATATAAATAATTTACTATTCTTAGCTTCTGCAAAACAAATTTCCATTTCAGCTCTTGTTGTCCTTCTGCTATTACATGTATTCTGCTGGAGCACATCATTTGTTATTGTGATGAAAATGTTTTATCTCCTTGAGATTCCCTGGTTTTGTCTTTGAAGTGTCAAGGCTGCTGTAGACATGGCACATCTTATGTCATTTCAGTAGCTAATTTGACCACATCCATTTTGATTTACCAGTTAACGGGCCAGACCTAAATACTAAATAGGTATTCTTTCACGAGAGAGATCTACAGTTTATACCCGGTATTTCTTGATGTTAAATTAAACTTTAGAACTTAAAATCCAGCTTATGTTTTATGACTCACATCCACAAGTGATGTTCAGGCAAGTGTAGAGGCAACCCTAATAAATGCCCGTCTGGCTTTAGATCGTTTAATTTACTATATGTTTATGTAAGAGTACAGTGACTAAGAAAAGAATTGGCTTCAGTTAATCCTGCAATGATTGCAAGGCATTATTACTAGGATAATAAATGTCCATCTGGAGTAAATCACTGTTAGTTTACTTTCCATTTAACTTTGTAGACCATGCAGAAGTGGGGCAGTGGAAGAAATTAGTTATTTTTACAGCGCTTGATAGAGCCTACAAACTCTTTAGGCTTGGCAATCTACTTATGATTAACCCCCCCCAATTTTACTTTTATATGTCGTACTGATGATACTCCCTCTTTGATAGTGCTGTCTCCTCTGCTGTCGCCTTCTCCTGATCAAACCACAGCCGTGTTTGGTGGGCAGGGAGGTGGCTGCAGCCCCATGGACCCGGGTCCCCATGCAGTCTCCGGGCTGGTGCCCGTTGGGGAACGCGGGTGTCGGTGCATTAAAACCCTTGGTGTTTGTTTGGTAAAGGAAACCTTGAGAATGATTTTACTACATTTGTCTCACTGCAATAAGTTAGAAATTGCCAACATTTGGCATCCTGCATTGACATATGGCGGTCAGGAATGGATAGTTTCAGGGACTTCAAGGAAGATGTGTGGCAGGCTCTGTCAGGCAGGTTATACGTCCACCTGTCTGTCCTGGGACCCATTTGCTCACTGTTACTGGAGTAACTGGAGGTTATACATCCACCTGTCTGTCCGGGGATCCATTTGCTCACCATTACTGGAGTAACTTGGTGCCTCGCTTTCTTGCGCGTGTCCTCATCGCTCCCCTCGGCAGCACGGCAGTTACTGCTTGGCTTTCCTGGGGAGCTGAGGAGCAGCAAAGCGCTGCTGGTGAAGGGTTTAACCATGCAGACGGGTTCAAACAGAGGCAATTAGCTGTTTTGAAAATCTCCTTGGGCGTCTCCCTCTCTCCTGCAGTAACCAATCACACTTGCAAAGCAGATGCAGAGTTTGTGCCAGACCTGGGGTTTGGATCTGCGACTCGATGCCTTGTGCATACACCTGCCTTCACTGCAGGGCACTCCATGGTTGCAGAGTTGGGCGTTCGGCCGGTGCCGGGCATCGTTTCCCGTTTGCCGCCGGTCCAGGCTTCTTGCCCCGTTTCACAGGTAGGACAGCTCACACAATCAGGATGGATGGAATATTTTTATTTCTTTTCGCTGTTCGCTCTGAGGCTCCAGGCCCTGCTGCATGCTATTCAGACCTTCTTCTTGAGGTGTAAGTACTCACTTTCTCATGGGTCCTTCTGAGAGTGGTGAGGCATTGGAACTGGCTGCCCAGGGCAGTGGTAGAGTCACCATCCCTGGCGGGGTTCAAAAAACGTCTAGATGTGGTACTTCAAGACATGGTCTAGCAGGCATGGTGGTTTGGGGGTTTGGTTTTTTTTTGTTTGTTTTGTTGGGGTTTTTTTGGGGGGTGGGGAGGGGAAGGGGTGATGGTTGGACTAGATGATCTCAGAGGTCTTTTCCAACCTTAACAATTCTATGATTCTATGAGAGACCCAGCAATGTAGTATTTTAATGCTTCACAAACAGTATTTTCCAGCTCTCCTACTGTAGGCTGAATAGAATTGAAGTTAGTGGGGTTTGTTTCACCTAGCAAGCTCTTTCATCCCTGCAGAATGCATTTTGATTAATCAGAATCGATTGCTAATGCTGGCCAAATTTTTCAAAAAAGTCGGTGGGGAGGAGCAGACGGAGGAGCCCTTGGGGGCACCAGCCCATGTGAAACCAAGCACCGTGCCTTCTGGGCCTGCCTGAACTCACCCCCCCGCCGGCCGCTGCCCCCTGCTTGCTGCCCCCCATCCCCTGCCCGCTGCCCGGGGCTCCTGAGCGGAGGGCACTAGGCTGTGGGGGAGCGTGCCCTGTCGTGGGGCGACTTGTGTGTCAGCCACGGCCCGTCGGAGTGCATCGCCTCTGCGTGTTCAGCTGCACACCGGACCGGGGGAAATCCCAGGTTTGATTCAGGGCTAGATTCAGTGGGTAAAGCTCCCCGACTTGTGGGATGGGTGAAGGTGACCTTTCCGAGCAGCACTGTGCCCTTGAGCACCGAGGCCCGTGAAAGCAGAGCGTGCGTAAGGCAGAGGCCGCCCAGAGATGCCTGGGGGGGCTGCGCTGGCGCAGGGCTGCTCCGGCTGCAGGTCCCCGCTGGGTCTGCGGTTGCCTGCTGCAGGGTGGCAGCGAGCGCGCCTTCCCCTCCCCAGATCACTCTCCTGTTCCTGCTTGCCAGGTTGCACAGCAAAGCCTGGCTGCCTGTGTTTCTTCATGTCTTCATGCATCCTCATGGCTTCACCACAAGAGCACTCTGTGGTTGCAGAGCTTCCTTGTCAATTAATTAAAAAAATCTTCCGAGTAGCGACAGGGCGGAAATTCTCCTTGTGTAGAGGCGCAGGGCTTTATGCACCTGAACAGTTGGGGCTCCTAGCTTTCAGATGGCCCCAGCACGTACCTCCGAGCATGGAGCTCTGTGGTGCTTCAGCATGTGCTATCCCTCGGGAAGGTGGCTGTGCCGGGGTTGGAGCCAGTGCCAGAAGTGGGTCTCTTCCCAAGCATGGGTGCTGGGACAATCCTCAGAGGAAAGATGAAGAGCTGAACCCGGAGGCAAAGATGAGGGTCCTACTTGTTGTGGATGAAACACTGCAGTTAAACACGCAGTACGCAGACTTTTTTGAAAATGCAGCAATCCCCTGAATTTGAGGGAAGGGCACAGAGTCTTTGTGGCGCTATACTGGGCAAGGGGACTGGAAGTTTTGCAGTGTTGAGTTTATCTGTGTGCCAGGGCAGCCAGAGCGGTTCCTGTTGATGGGACAAGGCGCCCCTGGGTGCCCTGGGCCTTTGAATATGGACCTCTTTGGCTGTGGATAAATCTGAGCTTTCTGTGCCCCAAAAGCCCTTGTGTGACACAGGCCCGCCTAAGGCAAAACTTTCCCCATCCCATGGGTTTTTTGCAGTTTTCGGGAGTGGACCAGTGACTCCAAGGTGAATCCAAGGCTTGGTAGAGATGTCTGCTTTGCTGTTTTCGAGAGAGGATCCCCACAGCTGGAGTGCTTAGTAGGGAAGCAGAGCCTGCCGCAGCACCTTTGGCGTGTGTGCTCTCTCTCCTGCCATGGCTTTGTTTCGAAGAGCAGTCTGCGTGGTGGGGCAGCTGGTGCAGGAGGCTGCACCCAGGAGTACCGGCATTTCTGCCTTGTGTCCCGCTTCCTTTGCAGGACCCTACTGCCAAGAGCTTCCGAAACCGGTAGACGTCGCTCTGGCTTTACCACTTCCATTGTCTCTTCCATGTACCTGCTCACAGCAATGTGTGCCAGGGTTTGGCACACTCTGTTTCAGGTTTTGCCATGCAGTGGTGCCAGCCTTTTCTCGGGATCTGATCACGGATGGAATAATCCTTTTGGATGATTTTCAGGCTGAGCCTACTGCTCATCCGTGTGTGGAGGGAAGAAAGGACATTCTGCTGTCCCCATTTTGGGGATATATAGTTTCATGCTCCCTTTTGCTACCGCAGGTCCATGTGGGTACCTGAATGAAATTGCTCTCCTCACTATTTGGAAGATAAATGATCACATCCCCACGCGTGTTCGTGTGCCCTTTGGGGTTTCCCTGCCTTGCTCACTGGCTGTGGCACTGAGCGGTGCACCGGGGACAGGAGCAAGAGCCTCCGAGCCAGGCATCAGGACTGGGCTTCAGCCTCCAAAAGCGGGTGGGCGAGGAAGATAAATCTGAGTCTGAGGCACCATCCACCAGCATGCTGGGGCACAGAGCATCGCACAAGGGCATGCTGAGTTGGCTGAACTTGGGAGATGTCAAGGCATTTTCTTAGTCTCTGTGTTCAATTTAATATGATGTATAATTTCAAAATTATCCAAGTTAAACTACATGTTGTTTTGAACTTTCCAAATCTTTCTGCCTGTGAGCCTCCGTCCTGCGGAGTGGTTTGTGCTGCTGCGTTCGTTCCTGCCTCGAGGTGACAAGGAGATGTGGACGTTGGCTCCGGTGGTGGAGCGGAGCTGTGGGAGGCCCCTGGCCACAGGCAGCACTGGCCGCCACCGCTCGGCCCCAGGAGCAGCCCAGTTGGACAGGACGGCTGCCTGGGCGGGAGGGCTGGGAGTGGGAACAGGCGTAAGGTCACAACAGGACGAGGCCGGGGAATTGTTGGTGTTGCTGGAGTCATGGAGCAGCTGCCACCCTTCCTATCCCTGCCACTCACCTGCTCTCCCCGGGGCCGCGCTCCCCCAAAGGGGCTGCCGGCACCAGCGTGGGCAGCTCCAGCAGCTGACACTCGCTGGATGCAGGTGAGTGTTTGACAAGAATAATAAAGTTACGAATTTCCCCACGATGTGACTCGTCAGCATGAGAAGTGTGGCTATCGGAGTGCTTGATCACAGCCCTTCGAAATGGCAGGCAGAACTGCAGGCGAGAGCCAGCTGGTGCCAGGACAGGCGCGGGTGAGCTCCTGGCCCTGGCGCTGCTGGCGCTGCTGGCTGTGCTGGCGCTGCTGGCGCTGCTGGTGCTGCTGGCTGTGCTGGCACTGCTGGTGTTGCTGGCACTGCTGGCGCTGCTGGCGCTGCTGGCTGTGCTGGCACTGCTGGTGTTGCTGGCGCTGCTGGCGCTACTGGCGCTGCTGGCTGTGCTGGCACTGCTGGTGTTGCTGGTGTTGCTGGCGCTACTGGCGCTGCTGGCGCTGCTGGGGCTGCTGGCGCTGCTGGCACATTGCCCCCGCACGCAGGAGGCACGCAGGGCAGCGCCGGCGGTGCCTGAGTCTGTCTGGGGCTCTGGCAGCCCTTCGTCCCGGGGAGCAGGGGTCCGCACAGCGCGGGCGGCTGCTGACCCCTCGGTCGGTCGCTGCCCTGGCCCAGGGAGGAGCGTGCCCAGCCCCGCGCTGCCTGGGGCTCCCTGAGGGTGGGCAGGGGGACCGGGACCCTGCCTGGTGTTTTCTTAGGTGAAAACGCTGGTGTCATTCAGCAGTGGGAAGTATCCGATTAGCGTCCAAACAGGCTGAAACAAAGCTTGTCATTTTGGTTTTCTGAATAGCAAATCATTTTTTTTTTTGATAGAAATAATGAGATTTTCCTTGTGGGAAAATTGGGTTTGGGAAACACCATTAGCTGTCTAAAGCTGTCAAAGTGGAAACCGCCCGGTCAGCCACGGCGCTCAGGAAGGCCGGCGCGCCGCCTGCAGCCGCGGTGGTAGCGGAGGGTGGAAGAGGTGGTGAGGCTGCTTGTGAAAAAAGAAAATCAAAGTAATCTGTTTTGAGGGTCTTTTGGTTAAATTTTCTATGCGATTTTATAATCTGAGATTAAAACTCTAGCAAAGCAGACAGGCAGTTTTGGTAAAAACTCTGCTCTCTCCAGAATAGTTCTAACATTTTGATTTCAGAAACCCCTTGTGTTGAGGAAAAACCTCACAACTGTGCTTATTAATAGGGCTGCCGGACTTTTCCACATTTTACCCTTATTTTCACTAGTTTATAACAAAGTTGCACATTGAGTTTTCAGGCTGCATTTGGGCTGAAGCACTGGGTATCGATTGCCTACCTCCAGCTAAAGTCTATGTTATTGAATACGTAGAATCACAGAATGGTTTTGGTTGGAAGGGACCTTTGAAGATCGTCTAATAATCTGGTACAGTGCATTTCAGCAGTTTCTGAGATGACTAATTTATTTTTAAGTATAAAACAAACTGGTGACTTATTTTGGGGAGGGCTTTGCCATCTTCCTTGCTTGATATCCATTAAAAATGCGCAGCAGGACTTTGGCGGGAGGAAGGGCATCGCTGGTGTTGCATGTGCTGTGAACCTCACTGTCCTGCCTGGCCGGGGCCGTGTCGTGGGTGATGGGTGTCTTTTGGGGGACCGGCCTCACCTTCTCCTGCGCCACCAGAAGGTGCCCGTGCCTCTCCTCCCAGCAGCTGGGACGCAGGGGGCCAGGGCAGGCATCTGCAGCGGGGGCCAGGAGCAGAAGCAAGAGGCATGCTGCGTCTCTGTGATTGAAGATCCTATGTGTGAAACAGGGATGGCATTGCCTTCCCTCTCAGGGGAGCTGAGAAAATAGGTGAATGTTGCTGGACATCATTGAGAAAAGCCCAAGGAGAAGATAGTAACTCTCGTCAGAGCAAAGCTTGAACTGTGAGCAGTAAATAAATCCTGACACCACAAGTGAACAATCCAGATAAAATATTTAACGGCTGGTTATCAGGCGGGCACCGTCCATCCTGATTCCTCGAGAGGATAGGGTCCTTTGGCAAGTAGCAAGCATGCACGTGGCAGCGCGTGGGCAGGAGGGAGCCAAGTGGCACCAGCTCCAGCTTGGCATTCCCAGGATTGGTGTGTCAGATCCCTGCACCCTTGCTCCAAGCCACGCTTTCTAGGCTTTGGGATTTGGGCAGACGTTTCTGAAACAACTACTTCGTGCTGAGTTTTCAAACCTGCGTTTCCTTTAAAACAAAAGTAAAAAGTAAAAGGGAAAGCTGGAAGCGCGTGTTCTGGGATCGTCCTAGGATTTGTGCTGGGACGCGATGTCAGGGGAGTCTGTTGCCCTCACCCAGCGTTGGCAATGCCAGCCCCACTGCTGCTCAGGGCTGCGAAGGCAGAGGAGACGTATCTGCGCGAGTCGCACATTTTGTTAGGTGAGTGGCAGCTGCTTGGCCAGAAATCCTAGGCGGTGGCAGTCTCCCTTCCCTCTGGCTTCCTGCCATTCAGAAATGCCCTGCATTTCAGAGGAATCTCCCGACTCTCTGCATCCTTTTGCAGCAGTTGGCCAGTGACTCGGGTACGCTCCCCGCGAGCGGGTACAACGGGCCAGTGGTGCGCCTGGCCACCCCAGCTGCCTCGGGCGCCTCTGCTGGGGCAGGCTGCCCGCCGGGGAGGTGTCCAGGGCGGCGGTGGCCTTGAGGAGCCTCTTCCCCCCCCTCGCCCCTCCGTGCGCGGACCTGTCTGCTGCCAGCGGCCCCTGGGAGCACGCCTGCTGCCCGCAAACTGCACTGGCCAGGGGAGCGCAGGGTGGATTTTGCAGGGGCGAGCGCGGCAGCCTCACCTCCCCACGCTGCCTGGGAATGCGCTGCTTTGGCAAGCCTGGTGACAGAGAAGTGTCAAAGCAAATCCCTTCACGTTTGTGTTGTGTTTTGATGTTGCAACAACACTTAGTTTTGAAAATGCCACGATATTCCGATTCAATACAAATGTTTTGATAAGTTAAAAGCTGTTTTGTTTAAACAATTATTCACTTAGGCTTGCTCGCATTTTTAAGCTGCACAATTAATGCCGATATTACAGTCAGCGTTTAGGTTACCATTTGTATGGTATTTCATACGGTAATACCTCAGTAGTTGGAAAACACAACAGCTTGGTGTTGCTGACTTAAAACCCAACATCTGTTTGCTGAAGTACTTCGGATGGTTTTTGGGAGAGCCGTCTCTGCGGAGCTCTGGCCCCAGAGGGGGCTGCTGGCTGGCTGGGGGGCTGTGCTGAGCGCTGTCGGAGTGAGACACCGGGGGGTTGCAAAGGCGGTTGTGCTGTCTTTCCTGCCCTGCATACAGAAAAGAGGAGGAAGGAATTCATAATGCACATTTTATAGAGCTGGGGCCTGGGAAGACGAGCGCTCTGTCTGAGCCCAGCTGTGTTTGCAGAGCCCTGCCAGCCAGGACGCCAACCAGGCAGCCCCGGCGGCTTGCGTTCTGTCAGCGCACGCTTCTTTCAACAGGGGCGAACGGAAGATCGTGTGTAGCGGTGATGGACAATTCAGGCGGTAAGTCTCTTGCTTGCTGGTAATTACTAATGTACGCTGGTTTAGAGTTGCCGTGGGAAGTTGGTGTTTCACTGGCGGGGAACACTGCTGCTGGACCAAGAGGATGTGTTGCCGAGACTTCTTATTTCACGAACAAGGAGGAAATGCAACAAAAAAGCCAAAATAGGCTCTCGGCTGCGCCTGCCTGAGCCCAGGGTAATTATACAGCTACGAACATAGTGCATTGGGTTTTACACTGGACAGATAGGAGCGTGAATATCTCCCTTACTTTTTATGAGTATAAATGAAGCCAGGAGGTGATTTCCTCTAGAGGTTAAGTACCTAAAACCAGAGGATGAATGCTCAGAGGAGTGCAGACGCAGGAGGGGCCGGGGCGTGCGTGGCCAGGCGCTTTCCCAGCTGGGTATGTTTTGGTAGCAGGGTATCACCATCAGCCCGTACAAAACCGGGGCCGGGTAGCAAACTGCGCGTTGCTGTGAAGCCCCTGCCACGGGATGGAGCAGCAGCCGGTGCTGGGGGGCTTGTGTGGGAGGGAGGGCCCCGGGCCCCCCGGGCATCCCACAACCCACCTGTGAGCACGGTACGTTTCTTACCCTCCTCCTCGCCGTGTATATTTGTCACAGCGTTTTAACCAGCGTCTTTCTCAGAAGCCGCGTTGGTTTGTGCTTCTTTAAGTATCCATCTCCTCAAGCCATGGCAGAGCCGGGGAGAGGTGCCCCCCCGATCCCTGTGTATCAGGGGGCCGCGGGGGATCACCCGGCTCGTATTTCTCACGGCACAGCTATTAATAAATTACAGAGCCGCAGTCGTGTTCCTGCGCTGCCGCGTTGAGTCATCCCATGTATCACTCTCAGCTCCTCGTCTGTGATACAAATGCCTAATGAGCTGCCTTCGCCGCAGCCCCACGTGTCAAGAGTTCTCCTTCCTCTAGGACTTGTTCAGCATTTAATTCATTGCATTTCAAATGCATTAATTGCAGGTGGCAATGGCGGTAGCCGGCCAGCGTTGTGCATGGTTCTCGCGGGTGGCCCTGGGCTCGGGGCCACGCAGGCAGCAGGTGTGCTGGAAGCGTGCAGGAAGCGTGCTGGAAGCGTGCAGGAAGCGTGCTGGAAGCGTGCTGCCGCCTCGTCTGCCCGGTGCAGGGGACTCACCGTGACAGCCTCGCCACGCTGCTGTCAGCGCGCACGGCAGACGGTGGTGAGAGTGCTGGTCCCCGTGTGTTCAGAGCGGCTTGCTGGGAGGTGTGCGTGTGTGAGAGAGACAGTCAGCGGGGGGAGTAGCGGGGAGCAGAACCAAAAGGCAAAACAAACCAATTCCCTGGAAATCCCTGCATCCCTGCTGCGTTCGCTGCTCTCACCCCAGCGTCACCAGGGCGTACGTCGCCGGTGTGGCACGTGCCCTGGGTGAGCCTGCTGCGAGCCAGCAGCAAGCTGGCTTCAGGCTTGGCCTGAACCTCCCCGTGCCTCCCGGGAAGGCTCTGGCACCGCTGTGGAAGTGCGGGACACAAAGAGCCGTGTCAGCAGAAGTGAAGGAACTTCACTAGTGCCTAGAAAGTGTCCACGTTCCCTGGCTCCTGCTGGAAACTCTTCAGCCGTGCGCCGCTTGCACTGGTGTAGGGAACCCAGTATTATTTTTACCTTTTTGAGGACTTCGCATTTTTGAGTGTTGTCCGCTCTAGAGAATATGAAACTATTCTAAAATAAAGTGCTTTAAAAGTAAATAAAGGATAATTATCCAATTTTTCTCCTCAATTTCTGAGCTTTACGGGCATGTTTATAAGCTGTACTCTGCAAGGGCAAGAGCTGAAGCATTTTGTTGTGTAGAAGGCAGGTGAGAAACAGCACAAATCCAGAAACGGAGCTTTTGAGGAAGAAACGTACATTGTGCCAGGAGGTGCAGCATCCCCATGTGAACTGGCAGTGCTGCCCCGAGCCCTTGCTCTGAGCCTGGGTCTCACCTTGCGCCTGCTTTAGCAAGGTTCATGGTGCTGGGAGAAACCTGACATCCGAGGGACATGGCCCTGGCAGCTTGGTTTAGCCCACCCTGCCTGAGCCAGAAGTGGGATGGACGAGGTGGTCTCTGGAGGTCCTGCCAACCTCAGCTGTTCTGTCTTCTGTGGAGCGATCTGCCTTCACGTGATTGAGTTTCCTTTACATCGTTTCCCGTTATTTCCTGAATAAGCTGGACAGCTGTGATGACGCAAGGGAGGTTTTTGACCCAGGAGGCACGACTGTGATACAATACATGTGAAGGTCCTTTGAGGCCAGTGACCAAACAGGGGATGGCAATTGAGGAGGTATGAGTAATTTTAAAATCATTAGTGGCACGCAGAGATAATCACATCCCACATAGCAGGGCATGCACAGGAAAGTTAAAAACGCACCTCCAATGCTGTGTTCAGGTTTGGGCCCCTCACGACAAGAAGGACGTTGAGGTGCTGGAGCGTGTCCAGAGAAGGGCAACGGAGCTGGTGGAGGGTCTGGAGAACAAGCCTTGTGAGGAGCGGCTGAGGGAGCTGGGGTTGTTCAGCCTGGAGAAGAGGAGGCTGAGGGGAGACCTGATCGCTCTCTACAACCACCTGACAGGAGGGTGTGGTGAGGGGGTGTTGGTCTCTTTGCCCAAGAAACAAGCGATAGGATGAGCGGAAATGGCCTCAAGTTGCACCAGGGGAGGTTTAGATTGGATATTAGGAAAAATTTTACTGCAAGAGTGGTCAAACATTGGCACAGGCTGCCCAGGGAGGTGGTGGAGTCCCCATCCCTGGAGGTGTTCAAAAAACATGTAGATGTGGCAGTTTGGGACATGGTTTAGTAGGCATGGTGGTGTTGGGTTGATGGTTGGACTAGATGATCTCAGAGGTCTTTTTGAACCTTAATGATCCTGTGATTCTATGATTTGGGGAGCCTGGGTCAGTCCCTTCAAAGGGCAGATGCCTGCACAGTCATATCTGCTCTGGGCTGCCTTCTGGAAGTGGATGAGGATCAGCCGCTTCCAGCAGCAAGGTGCAGGATGAGAAGCCCCGGTGATCTGACTGTGTGTGGCAAATCCCATGTTCCCCATTAGCGATACCTTGGTGCTTCTCCAAGGCCAGGTCCGAGGCAGCGGGAGGAGCTGGGGCAGTCGATGTGCTCAGGCACGGGGCGCCCATGCCAGCTGCGGTGCTTCAGGTAGGGATCTCTGCTTGTGGGGCAGCGGCTGGGCAAGAGGACGGGGGTGCAGGCAGCCGGGAGCGGGTGCAGGAGCTCTCCCTCCCGCTGCTTGAGGGTGCCCTGGCCCAGCGGGACGGACAGGCTGTGCTCCCACGGGAGCTGCGCCTGGGGGTCCTGCTGCGTGGCTGTGCCCCCCCGTGCCGAGACCAGGGTCAGGAACTTATGTCCTGGATTAAAGTTGAAACACGTCCGCTTACCTTCCTCACTGCTCTAAAGGGTCGCCCGTCCGCTGGGATGATAGCGGAAGGACGCGGAGCAGCTGGTTTCCCAGGGAGCTGCAGGCACAAGGGGTTGCTGCCCCGAGGCAGCAGGAATTTGCAGTGAAGTTGGTGCCCTTGATGCATCATCGGTCTGCGTTAACGCTGATGAGATTTTGAAACAAAGTATTATATCAAAACACTCTAATCTTGTGGGTTATAATAAAATCAGCAGACAAAATAAATGCAAGTAACAACTTGCACATTATGTTGAAGATTACAAACAAGTGAAGGCAATAGAGTTGCTCACAAAACACGAACTGTGGGGAATAAAAAGCCAAACTGTTGCAACACCTTGATGCTCTTGTGGCACGTGACAGCCCCTTGCTGCCTGGCTGTCTCCAGGGCAGACGGACATCTGAGGAATGTGTAAAATTAACAGTAAGAATGAGTTTAGTAGCCTTTTACTACAGTCCAAGACACATCCCCTCTTCTACCGCAGCAAACCCCCCGAGGGTGCTTCAGGCTGTTGGGTGTTTTTCCAGGTGGGTGGGAAGCTGCGCACCCGAAATAGCCAGTGCTTCCCCTCGTGTCCCTGTCAGCCCCCTTGTCCGCATGGGTGCTCACGGGTCGCTTCCTTCTGGTGGTTCTTCAGCAGAGACTTCAGACCCCTCAGTGAAAGGCGTAAGCCAGATCGGCCGCTTGAGCCAGGGCAAATGCTGCTGGCTGTAAAAAGCCACCAGAAAACAAACTGGGAGACTCGTGAGGACTAGTAAGTAATTGTGGTTCTGTGTGCACATTTATAAATGAAAACATCTGAAAGAGTTGACCGACTCCATGTGCAAGTTTTGTTGCATGTGTGCTTGAGATCCGCTAGCAACGTTCTGAACTACACGTTAATTGGAAAGTTCAAAAATAAAATGCCATACGATATATTGTGCCATAGGCCAGACCCAGGCCTTAGGAATTAGGATACCCCCAGCTGTCCCATCTCACCTACGTGCCAGAGCGCTGGCGGGATGTGTCACAGGGCGCAGTGAGGGGGTGGTTCACACCCCTCTGTGCTATTGCCCAGCACAGCACCGCGGGGGAAGATCCGGGTGCATCACGGAATCAGGCCTCACTGAAGACAAGGCGTAAGGGGGCTCCTGTGACTCAGCGTGGAGCCCTTGGTCGGCCGTGGCTGAGCTGCGCGAGGGAGCAGCGCTGTGCCGGGGGCTGTGCCGGCTGCATAGGGCCGGCGACCGTCGGTGGCGACAGTCTGGCGGTGTGACAGTCGCACTCATACCTGTTGTTTCCACTAGTCCCACATGAGCTGTGGGGTCAGTCCCCAGTCTCAGGTAGCACCCCTGCCTTTAAGGGATGTGTCCGTCGTGCCCAGTGCCAGCTGGCTCCTGCCTGAAGGTGCTCGCATCCGTCCCCAACCTCCTCATTCTCGTTTGCTTGTGTTTGCCCCTGTTTGCTGTATGTCACTTACCTTCCAGCTCTGGCCCTTCCCCTGGGAACACTGCTTTCCTGGGTTACAGCTCGGTCTGGCTGCGGTTCCCCCTGTGCCAGACAAATGATCTCGGTGCCCCCGTGCTGTGTCACCAGCTGTCCAGCGCCTTGACCTGCCAAGCGGCGGTGCAGCCAGCGCTGCCTGTCTGTAATCGTACACGGGCAGTGTTCTCAAGGTACAGGTTTTTCTTACAAAGTGTCTTTAGGACGTTAGTAGGTGCCTGAGTGAAGGACTGCCTGATAGTTTGCATAACCGCTCCTTCCTTCAGGGAAAGGCTTACTGTGCGCACGAGAATGCGAAAAAAAGTGCTGCGTTTGTGAATCAAAGCGTTAATCGCTTGGGGGCAGCTGGTACGTCATGCGTTTGTTTCTGGGTATGCTGCGTGTAGCGGTTTCATGCTACTCTCTATACTCAGTATTCCGGATGATGTAATTATTTTTTACTGTTGTTGTGCCAGTCTTTCCTCGTGCAAAGCCTTTTGTCCAGGTAGCAGCCAGTGGGGAGAGCCCAGGGGTAGTGGAGATGGGGAGTGCTGCCTCCCACACACCGGGGCTGCCCTGTATTGCTGGGACTTGCCATGCAGGCCCCGGGGAAGCAGACATGCCAGCACTGACTATCGTCGTTATTATGCAGCAGCCAATATTTTTTCTAGCAGGTTAATATTTGCACTCTTCCTCAGAAATTTAGCAGTGCCAATTTAGAAAATGGTTAATTGATGAATAAAGCGCTTAAGAAGTTAATATACTGACAGGCTAGGCATTTTGTCCTGCTATAAAGCAATGACTGTTCCATTATCACAGCCGTTTGGCTGTCGTGGTCCCAGACTGAAGCCGAGGGTAGCCAAAATTGGGGTACCTGCGCCGGGCTCTGGCTGCCAGCGCTGCTGTTCAGCAAGCCGGACCCCCAGCCCGCGGCTGCCCAGTGCCACGCAGTGATGGGTGCTCTCATGGCCTCGCTGAGAGGCGCTCAGGCAGGAAAACACAGACCGAAGCAGGCTCAGTTTCAGGAGAACCTGCTGCTGGCTCTGGTGCAAGCATGCGGCTTGGCATCCCGCTCCCGTGCAGGGTTCCCGTGCGGTGCTGTGATGCTCCGTGGGCCATGACGGGCCGGGACCCTGCCACGGCAGGCTGGTGGGAGACCCTCCCATCCTCCTCCCCTCCGCAGCCCCGGGCAGGGTGAAAGGGCCCAGCACCGAAGGGCAGAAGTGTCCCCTGCCCTGGCCCTCGGCTGGGCCAGGCAGTGTGGGGAGAGTCACCTTCACCTCCCCTCGCATCCCGTCTTCTGTCCTGCCTTGCCCTCCTTGCTGCCATTACTTGCTGATTTGAGCATCCTCTGCCTCCTGGAAGCTCTCGTTTGCAGTTTTGCTGCCCACCCTGCAGCATTGTGGTCATCTTATTTCTTTCTGGAGAAAACTAGTTGATTTTCTGCCTTAGAACCAGAGAGGGACTTTGTGGCTTGGACGAAAGGTCAGTCTAGCCCATGTTTCCAGCTCTGGCTCTGCGGCTGCTTACAGAAAGCCCCGGTGGGTGGGATGTGCTGGTGTGCTCCTTTCTCAGGGGCACCTTCCCAGCCCCGCACAGGCAGCACGCGAAGGATGCCCAGCACTGCTTCCAGCCGCTGCGCCGGTGCCATGCGCTGACCCCCGTCCCTCCAAGGGGCAGCATTTATTCCTCAGCACTATGGCTTCCCCAGCCACCTCCTGGTGAAGAGCCGCTTCCAGCCCTGCTGCTGCCAGGTTTGCTGCTAGGTCCTGCTCCTGGGCGTCCCCCCAGCCGCTGCCCCCCTTTCTGCGCCCATCCCGCTCCGTGCCTCTGCCCCACGGAGGGCGGCACGCTCCGGGGAAGGGGCGCAGGCCCCCGCGAGCTCTTGCGCAGGGACCACCTCGCCCTTTATCTTCGGCACCATGCCCCGCTGCCGGCTGTGAAAACAGCAGAAGCTTTGCTCTCCGACGTCAGCCAGGCACATGGCACGGTCTAGGGCTTACTGATACCAGTTCTGCGTTCTCTAGAAATCTCTTTAATTAAAATAATTGTTATTGTTCACTTTAATCTTGCCAGTGTAGACCTCATTACGGGGAGAAAAATTGGCTCCCAGAATGCATTGCTTTGCACGCGTATCGTTTGCGGCTTAAGGCTGGAGGAAAATGAGAGGAGCTACGTGAAACGGCTCATTAGCCAGCCTGCCTCCAGCGCTGGGCTGTACTTCATTACTGACAGGGGGACGTAACCTCCGGAGCACACCTGACCACCTCTGCGGCAGCGTCAGGCGCGCCAAAGGAGGCCCTGGAGCAAGCACAATTTGATGCCCTGTAGCTTTTAAAATTCCCGGAGGTGAGAGGGGGTGCAGCTGTATTTGTTGCAGTGTTTGAAGCCCTTTCACAAGACTGGGCCACAGTATTTCCTCTGTGGCATGGCCCCCCGTGGTGATTAACCTGTTCAGTCCTACAGCAGGTATTACACACGTCAAAGAACCGAAACATTACATCCTGCCCGCAGAGCAAATAGGTAGCCCGGGTATCAGAAGGAGCTGCCTTGCAGCTGCGGGCTCCTTGCTGCCTGTATCGGGAGATGTTGCTCCTCACCGGCGTGAGAGGACGTTGCGGCTGGTGGGGAGCTTCGTGCACTCGGCTGGGGCAGAGAGCATGGTCCTGGCCCATGCAGCAGCTGGGCGGCCAGCAGAGCCCCCACGGAAACCTCTTGGCGAGGTTCTGTCGTCTGGATGTTTCTGTTTTCTTAGGTACTTTGTTTCCGATTCAGCAAAACACTCGGGAGTGTTTACAAATCATTGACCTTTGTGAAATTGAAGCTCCTTGTTCTCTGCTTAAGTAGTTTTAGCAGCTTGTATGCCATATATCACAGCATCTTCATTTATAGGCACCCGTTTTAGCGTGGCCGCAGGATGCCTTTGGTGACTGGTGCCAGCTATTTCCCCATCCTTCATCCCCAGCAGGTGAATATCATCAACTTCTAGACTTTTTTTCCCCCACCACGAAATTGCATTTGTGAAGACCTTGAAAATGACAACTTCTGCTGAGGCCTGGAGGAGTAGGAAAGGCAGTCAATAGCTTCTGTCATGACCTTAGTGATGACAGATTATGTCTGAGCCAGGCACCATATCAGCAGCTGGCTCTGAATAGCTACTGGTGTGCCGCGCTGGGTTTCCCTGGCACACAGACTTTGTGTAGCACCTACCATCTGAACAGAATCGGATGCAGTGGAAATCGTTTGCTAATTAATTACTGTCTCCTGGATCCCACTGCTTCCGTGTGTTATGCAATTCACAATATGCATATGACCTTTTCTAGCACTGGACACATCAGCAGATGCTGCACCAAGTATCATAAAACCTCTTGCTCCCCAAGAAGATGGGGGCAAAAAAAAACCCCAGAAAGCCACACATCAGGAAAAAAAAGGAATCTCAGCCTGGCATACATGACATTTCGTTCCCATGTCCCTTGGATCAATTCCAGGCAGAAATTTCAAATTCATCAGCTCTTTACGTGACCTCCGTTTGTTGCGAGAACCGGTGGGTGGTCATTTGTTTTCATAGCCCGCTGCCGATGGGGGCCCTTTGAGGTGCGCACAGCGTTCCCGCCGGTGCAGCGTGGCAGCAGTGCTGGGCCGGCGGCTTTGACGCGGCAGTGCCCCGTACGGGCTGGGGTCGCTCCGGTGTGCCTCTGCACCGGACCATGCTTGGCAAAACCCTGTGGGGGTGTCTGATTGGGGTCTGCCTTCTCGGGAAATCCTAGACAGCCGGCAATCCACGCGTGCCCAGGGGAGTGCTGGCTGCCGCTGGGGTCTGCCGTCCTCGGAGGAGAGGCGGCTCCCGACTGCGGTGGCGTGGATTCCCTGGGAAGGGGTGGGAGAGGGGTGCCAGTGCCTGGCTTGGGGCCAGTGAGCCGTCCCCCTCCGGCAGGTCCTGCCGTGCAGTGTGCGGTGCCGGGGGGCTGGGGGGCCTGCCCCGGCTCTCCCTGCACCCTGCCTGGGCATCGGCTTCGTCCCAGCCGAGCGCAGGGTGCTTCCTCCGTGCTGGGACGCCTGGTTTACAGCCCCCGGCACCGGGGCAGCAGGAGCCTGAAGTCCGCACTGGCAGCACAGCTGAGATGGAGCCAGAAGCCACGTGAGAAACACCCAGCAGGGGAAGAAATGCTGAACTGCTGTCCATCACGTTGGCATGCCCCACCTGAGAGCTGCCAGAGCAGAGGTGGGAAGGGGGTGACGGGGAAGACGAGTCCCAGTCCCCGTGAGCCCAGGCTCTGCCGAACTGCTGTCGGAGCCTCTCTGTAGCGGGGGAAAGTGAGTAAGGGGAAGGACTTCCTCTGCTCTGAAACAGAAACAGCAGCCCGGGGACGATGCTTTAGTTCAGTCGTTTCAGGTGGACAGGAGAGCAGCAGGCGGGTCTGCCCCAGCCCCGAAGGTGGCATGCACCCGGGGTGACGGGGTCGTTTGCGCTTGGGAGACATAATTTTTGCATCTGTATGGCAGTGAGCTGTGCAGCCTGCTGTAATTTGTAGTTACTTTTTATAGACAGATTGAATAACTCAAGTTATCAAATGTAGCAACAAAAATGATTTAAAAATTCATATTTGAGAGCCTTTTTTGGCATGGGTCACAAATGTCACATGAGGAGCTTGACTATCCCTATCCTTTTGCAGACACCAAGTAGTACATGAAAGCGATGAGCACCTTCCTGGGAAACTAGCATTTCTCCATTTGTTTTATGCTAATGATGTGCTTTCTTTTTCTGCTTTTTTTTCTATTTTTTAAGCAAGTAATGAGAATCAGATAATGCTTTGCTTAGTCAAAAAGGTGTTTTTTGCGACGAGCTGTAAGCCGTGTCAGTGCTGCTGTTGCTGTGAGCTATCTGTGTGCGGGACAAGGTGTGCTGGGAAAGGAGAGGACATACAGGCCGGCTGACTTTCAAGGGACATGTCTTCTTACGGTGGCTGTGCCATCTTCTGGAATACCTCACTCGTGGGCCATAGCCATGAGACAGCGTACTATGCCAGGCACCCCCATGAGGAAATGCTCTGCGTATTTCTGCGAGTACTTTCAGCGAGGCGGTGAAACAAGCTCGCTGCCCCTGCGGCAAGGGGGTGATGTCCAGCCTGGGAAGGACGGGCTGTCCCTGTCTCTGTGCCATGCAGGCTGGGGCGCCAGCCTGCTCATTTAGATGCAAGTGTGGTTTTGCCGTTTCTATCAATTGAAGCATCCAGTACTGTTCTTCAGCTGCAAATGTCAGTACATCTTTGCACAACACGCAGATCTTGGAGCACTTGTGAGCATTTGCACAAACGCACAGCTTTTTTTAAGCTGTGCTCATATTTCTATTACAACTTAGGTGACGCTTTTAAGAAATCTGATAAGGGTGGATAAGGAACTGTTTACCAGGAACAGCTGGATGCTGGGCAGCGGTGGGAGCCCACGGGCACCTCTGGCTTTTCTTACGGCAGCTCAGTGTGGAGACAGGCTCCCATGGCAGGGCTCGGACACAGTCCAAGAGAAACAGCGTGCCTGCTTTTCTCTGCCCTCCGCGTTTCTCCCCCAGCACCTGCCCCCAGCAGTTTCCCGAGCTGCAGTGTGAGAGAGCTGATGGACTCGGTGGGATTGTAGAACAGTTGTGCTGGTGCAGCCCCGCCGGCAGGACTGGAGCTGGGAAGAGCTGCACGGACCATGGACAGGACGGGCCCGTCAGCCCTCCCTCCCCAGGTCAGGCTGCTGAGGAGCCCGGCCCGGTGCCAGGAGCCGCTCACAGGCGTGCGTCGCCGTGGTGTGCTCTGCCTTTGGGGTCCAGGCCCGGCCCCGACCCGGCCCCTGCTGGGGCTGAGCGCAGGCGCCTGCGGGAGCCCCTGCTCCGGGCACGGGATGGGGGCTGCCTTCTCAGGGGGCTGCTCTTGGCAGCGAGGGCTTGGAGCCCGGCTGTCCCAGAGCCACGGCTGACGTCCTGGGACCCGCCACCCATCCCTGCGCACGCTCCCACACCTTGTCGGGGACACTGTGGTTATTGAACTGACCCCCTGGAGCCGTCCTGCTGGCAAGTGCCAGCTTCGACGGCAGGCACCCTGTGGGGACAGCCTCCTTCTCCAGCCTGCCACCTTTGCATGCCGGCAGCTGCCTGCCCTGCCCAGAGCTGACCCTGCCCGGGACTGTGAAGCCGCTGCGGGTGTGCTGGGAGGGGACACACAGACGGATCAGGTCCCAAGCACTGAGTCTGCGTTTGTCCTTGTTACAGTCAACAGGGCTGGTGACTGCCCAGCGCTCTCATCCACCAAGACCTCTCCGTAAGCCCCTCAAGGGACTCGGAGCCTCCTCCTAATTCAGCACCATTGGCAACACATGTGGTGTGTGCTCACCTCCCTGTCCAGGTCACTGACGGAAACACTGGAGAGGATCGGCCCTAAACCTGAGCCCTGGGGGACAGTCGCTGGCCACCAGCCAGGTGTTGCCCCATTTGCTACAACCCTTTGAGCCTGACCCCCCAGCCCGGTGTTCACCCATCACATTGCGTCCAGCTCTTGCCGTGTGCTGGGCATTTTGTCCAGAGGATACGGTCAGAGACAGTATCAAAAGTTCTGCTAAAATAAAAAAAAAACCATGTCCACTGGTGGGTGACCTCGTCATAACCTTGTCGTTCCAGCTATGGTTTAAGTTTACATCTCCTTATGTCGCCATTTCATCTTGTAACAGTATTTCCAAAGTTGTAAATGCACCTTGCTGATTTGGTTTTAATCTTGTATAGCTCTTCAAATGAATTTGGCTGAATCCAAGCACATTACTTTAATCACAGCTACAAATCTAAATTAGCAGTATTAAGTTAGCAAATCTAAATGAGCATGGCGTCCCCAGCCAAGACTGTCTGGGGACCCTAGCAGTTGTGCTGCGGGTGCCCTGAGCTGCTGAGTCCATTTGAATCTGGTACGTGCCACATCTAGGTTAAAAGAGAAAAATCCCACCTGGAAAGCGTGGGTGACGGCCCACAGCCGTGACCGCAGCTGCCGCGTTGGGAAGCGGCCAGCCCGGTGTCACCAATGGGGCTTGGGGGTTGGAGTACGCGGTTTGCTCTGCCGTGCTTCCTCCTCCGCTGCTTGGCAGGCATCACCATTCTCCTCCAAGGCCATTTCACCTGCAGGACCACCCCGACCTGCAGTGCTAGCGTGGGCCAGACAAAACTGAATCCACAAAACGTATTTGAACGCTGCCTGGGAAGTTTGCTTTCTGCTACAGTTAATGGTGGCAGTAACGGTAATGGTTATGGAAATGGTTCCCAGCACTACAGCAGGGATAGGCCCTCTTTTTTTTTTTTTTTTTTTTTTCCTCCCAAGGAGGACGTAAGGGTTGGAATCAGTAGTCATGAAAATCTACAGCCCCCAGTCTCAGGAAAAAAAAGAGCTTGATAGTGCTGAAGAGCAGGGTTTATGTTCAGTCATCCTTTTTGCAACTTGTTGGCTCCTCTGAGTTTGCATGGCACTGTGGATGTGTTATGGATAGACTGGACAGTAGGAGCAGTGATTATTGTTCTGATGTGAAATGTCTTTAAATATCCATGACGATTCAAGACTCCTGCTTATGGCTAGCTGTGAAACTTTGTCTTAGTTTGGAAGAGCTTCATAAGTACATCTCTGGGGTGATAATGCATCTGAGTAATCCGATCTGTACGTGTATGGTTTCATCAGTCCCAAAGGGAGCCACGTGCTTCATTTCCGACGCGGAGTCCCGCTGAGGTCCGTTGCTTGCGACAGCACGGGTTCCCCCTCAGACACGTAGGTGCTTCTCCGCAGGGCTGCGCTCCCTCCTGCCCGCCTGCTCCGTGGAGGAGCGTCCACCTTGCCGCTCGCGCCGTGGCGGGGACGCTGAGGGGCAGGGCTGCGCAGAGACCAGCACCGCAGCTCTGGCGGAGCTTTTGGCGTAGTCACTGATAGATGATTTCATTTAGCTGGTGCGGGCACTGCTGTTATCTTCCTTGTTTCCATACTCTGTGAGGATCCTGGATCTGGCAATGTAAGAGATAAGGCTAATTGAACTGCCAGGCTTTCTGGGGGAAGAGTGCAGCGCTGCTGGTTGTGGCAGCCAGGAAAAGAGTGATGATCTAAAATTAGCCCATGTTCCATTTGTATTTAGAGCCCTGTTATTGTGGGGGCTTTTCTTGGTGGGGTTTGGGTTTTTTTGTTTTATTTGCATTTTTGGTTTTTGAACGACACAAAATTAGCTCCTTCTGAGTTTATTCTGAACATAGCATTAAGAGCTTAAATGTTCGGTGGAGATGGCTATAAACCCATTGAATTGCCATGATTTAGAGGCCGCTGAGAGTATGAGCTTAGCAAGTAAAGCACAGATGAGACATCCCTCATTTTCAATACATAAATGGCATTATGGCAAAGTAACTCCAGACCGTGAGGTCAGGAGCATCTGTCTGAAAGCCGAGTGCCTGGAGTGGACGTGCATCGCACGGCAGGGGTGACCTCTAGCAGGAGGGGCCCGAGGGACGTTATGGGTGCCACGTGCGGTGCCACCAGCTGCTTCCAAATTGCTTTGTCATTTGTGTGTAAGTGTCTGGGCGTCTGTGTGTGTATATACGTGCATATGCAAGCATATATATCTCGGTTGTTCTCTTGGAAGGTAGTATAGAAGCTCTTATGTCAGGATACGAAGAATGATAAAGACGTCAGGTGACAAGATGAGGATGACACACCGTTACATGAGCCTCAGCGTCATGGTCTAACCACAGACTGTTTGTCTTTGCTTTTTTATTATGTGATTTGCTTATCTTGCAGAGACTAACAGACATTTGCTCTCCCTTACAGGCTCTTGAACCTGATCTACAATGGAAAAACTGCTTTTGTTTCTGCTGTTCATTGGCATAGCAGTGAGAGCTCAGATCTGCCCAAAGCGCTGTGTCTGTCAGATTTTGTCTCCGAACCTTGCCACCCTTTGTGCCAAGAAAGGGCTCTTATTTGTTCCTCCCAACATTGACAGGAGGACCGTGGAGTTACGGCTGGCAGACAACTTTGTTACAAACATTAAAAGGAAAGACTTCGCAAATATGACTAGCCTGGTAGACCTGACGCTGTCCAGGAATACAATCAGTTTTATTACACCTCACGCATTTGCTGACTTGCGCAATTTGCGGGCTTTGCATTTGAACAGCAACCGATTGACTAAGATCACCAATGACATGTTCAGTGGACTCTCCAATCTTCACCACTTGATACTTAACAACAACCAGCTGACTTTAATTTCTTCCACAGCTTTCGATGACGTTTTAGCTCTCGAGGAATTGGATTTGTCTTACAACAATCTGGAAACCATCCCCTGGGATGCAGTGGAGAAGATGGTCAGTTTGCACACTCTCAGTCTTGACCACAACATGATTGACCATATTCCTAAGGGGACCTTCTCCCACCTCCACAAGATGACCAGGTTGGATGTCACGTCTAACAAACTGCAGAAGCTACCGCCTGATCCTCTCTTCCAGCGAGCTCAGGTACTAGCAACCTCAGGAATTATCAGCCCCTCGACTTTTGCGTTGAGCTTTGGTGGGAACCCTTTGCATTGCAACTGTGAGCTTTTGTGGCTGAGGCGTCTTTCGAGGGAGGACGACCTGGAGACCTGTGCTTCTCCCACGCTCTTGTCCGGCCGGTACTTCTGGTCAATCCCCGAGGAGGAGTTCCTGTGCGAGCCTCCTCTCATCACCCGGCACACCCACGAGCTGCGGGTGCTGGAGGGCCAGCGGGCAGCGCTGCGGTGTAAGGCCCGGGGGGACCCCGAACCAGCAATTCATTGGATTTCACCTGAGGGCAAACTGATTTCGAACGCAACAAGGTCCGTGGTGTACGACAACGGGACGCTTGACATCCTTATAACGACGGTGAAGGATACAGGCTCCTTCACCTGCATTGCTTCCAATCCGGCTGGGGAGGCCACGCAGACGGTGGACCTGCACATAATCAAACTCCCCCACTTGCTGAACAGCACGAACCACATCCACGAGCCTGACCCCGGCTCCTCGGATATTTCCACTTCCACCAAGTCGGGCTCCAATGCGAGCAGTAGCAACGGGGATACTAAAGTCAGCCAGGATAAGAAGGTGGTCGTTGCGGAAGCAACTTCCTCTACCGCTCTGCTGAAATTCAATTTTCAGAGGAACATACCTGGGATACGTATGTTCCAAATCCAGTACAACGGTACTTACGATGACTCCCTTGTTTACAGGTAAGGCAGCCCCAGCCCGCCTGTGCGGGGCCCTGCCAGGCTGCTCGGTGCTAACGTGGTGCCCCCAGCGCCGGGCAGCCCCCTCCGCCGGAGCGGCAGGTTCCCGCGCCGTGCCGGCCTGGCACAGCCCTCCCTGTGGCAACAGATGGTGCGAGTCTCGGGAAAGACTCATGCAATGTTCTACTCACAAACAGGGAAATTACCTTGAACGGTGTTATTTTTAGATAATCCAAATGGACCGCTAATCCTCCGAACTAATCTGATTGGCAGAAAGGTTGCAAAGTTAGAAGAGTTAAATGGCTCTTAACGTTCTCAGCCTTATGAAAACGCAGGGCGCAAGGTGTCCGTAAGCGCACTCCTTGTAGCACTTTCTGGTGGTGTCTGTGCTGGCATGCTGGCAGCGTGCAGAGAGGCACTGTACTGCCGGCTGTAACAGTCACACCATCCAGAACTGTCTTTGCTTGGTAGTTTCTTTTATGTTTTTGATGTGGTCACTCCCACGAGGGGCTCTGCCGTGCTGAGCCGGTGCCAGGGGGCCTGGCGGTGACTGCTGCCGCGCCAAAGGCAGGGCAGCAGCTGCTGCGGGGACGGCGAGCCGCCCTGCGGGGACGGCGGCAGGGGTGGAGGAGCTGAGCCATGGCGGTGGTCACCACGGCCGGGGGCTGCAGCGCATGGCGGGGGGTGCCTGTGGGTCTGGCGGGTTCATTCACGCTGATTTCCTTCTCCCCCAGAATGATACCTCCCACAAGCAAAACCTTCCTGGTCAACAACCTGGCTGCTGGGACGGTGTACGACCTGTGCGTCCTGGCCATCTACGACGACGGGATCACCTCGCTCACTGCCACCAGGGTGGTGGGCTGCACGCAGTTCACCACCGAGCAGGATTATGTGCGCTGCCACTTCATGCAGTCCCAGTTCCTGGGTGGGACCATGATTATCATCATTGGTGGGATCATCGTGGCCTCCGTGCTCGTGTTCATCATCATCCTCATGATCCGCTACAAGGTGTGTAACAACAACGGGCAGCAGAAGGCCACCAAGGTCAGCAACGTGTACTCGCAGACGAATGGGGCTCAGGTCCAGGGCTGCAGTGGGGTGCTGTCGCAGTCGATGTCCAAGCAGGCTGTCGGGCACGAAGAGGGCATCCAGTGCTGCAAGGCTGCCAGCGACGGCGTGACGCAGTCGCCGGAGACCGCCTCCAGCCAGGACTCGGCCACCACTACCTCCGCTTTGCCTCCCGCCTGGACTTCCAGCACTTCTGTCTCCCAGAAGCAGAAGCGAAAGCCGGGGCCAAAGCCAAGCAGCGAGCCGCAGAGTGAAGCTGTCAGCAGTATCGAGTCCCAAAACACTAACAGAAATAACTCCACTGCCCTGCAGTTAGCTAGCCGTCCCCCCGACTCTCTCAAAGGGGCCCCCACGTACAAAAGAGCACAATCAAAGCCAAGTAAGTTCCTCACTTTGCCAGCTGACGCATCCCGAGCCAAGCGCAGGCTCTCCCTGGGCGGCGAGCTGATGGAGTCCCGCTGCCCTGGCAGCGCCCGGGGCGCAGGTGGATTGCGGTCCAAAAGGAGCATGTCCATGAACGGGATGCTAGTCCAGTCAGACAGCTCTGACGTGGATAGTGGAAAAGCAACTTTCTCCAGTTCTGAGTGGATATTGGAAAGCACTGTGTGACCTGCTTTTTTTTCTTTTTTTTTTAATTTTTATTTTAATGAAAAACAAAACACCAAACGTTGTGTGAAACTCCCTCTCCCAGGGAATTGGATTTGGAAGTCCACTGTTGTCTCGCTGATTAATGGCTTGTTCATGCGGGGTTCTGTATAAGCCACCCAGTGCACACAGGGTTTTATTTAGTTTTCATTTGATTTTATTTAATATCAAAACCGAAGGCAACATTCAGAGATTAAAAAAAAAAAAANACAAAAAATAAAAAAAAAAAAAAAAAAAAAAAAAGATTAAGGGGTGAAAAAAAGCATGAAATGGCACCAGTGCCTTCCCTACTCTAGGACTGGCTTCCTGGTTCTGCAGTAGCAGAAAACAAAAGAGAGTTTTCACAGAAAAAGCCTTTTATAAAGGAAATGAAATTTCCTCCAAGCTAACAAATAGCCACTTCTGGATCAATCAGTAAAATGATATTTTTTAAAACAGTCAGACTGTATATTTCTTTTCCATGACAATGGTGTTGCCTTTGTTTTTAGGCAGATGCTGTACAGAAACAACAACCCTGTGTTGTTATGTTGTGTAAAATAAAATATTCACTCCGTACACCAGCCAGCCTTGCGGTGACTGCCCGCCCGGGAGCCGTGCCCGGGGCCCGTGGCGCCGCTCGGCGGGTACCCCTGCGGGGGCCGGGAGGAGGAGGAAGGAGGAGGAGGGTGCCAGGGTGAGGGGTCCCTCTCCGCCTGACAGGGCCCAGCGCGCTGGGGCTGGGCGCCGGTGCCGGTGCCGGTCTCCGCTGCCGGGTCTCCCTGAGAGCGTGCCCGACCCGCGGTCCCCGAGCACCCTCATCCCGCGGCAATGGCTTTGCCTGGGGCCAACGCTGGGAAAACACGTTGCCGTTCGGCAGCAGCGACCAGGGCAGGCGTCTGCCCCTTGCTCCCGACGCACGCAAGGCCTGGTTTGCTGCTGCGTTTGCAGGCAGCGCGGCGAAGGCTGTCCCCTTCCCGTCAGCGCAGGTGCACGGAGGCATGAAAGGTGGGCGAGGGGAGCCTACGGCAGGCGTTGCTGCAGTCCTGCAGCCCTCCCTGGGGCGCGGAGGTGTGGCTCGGCGGAGCTGGAGCTTAGGGTGGCACCTTCGGGCGCGGGGGAGAGAGCCGGGCAGGGGCGGCGAGCAGGGCTGGCAGGCGGACCCCGGTCCTGCAGCCGTTCAGCAGCTCAGAGCGAGGATTGATTGGGATGACGATGGTCATCTCCTTCTTTCCTAGACTTTTGGGGGCACATTTCCCATAACTGTGTGGTTTGTTTCGGTTCTTTTTAGTCCCTGTGCACAATGAAGGGACTGGAAGATGGTCTCGCCTTTAACCTGCTGTTTGTGGTGCGCGCGGGACAGAATAACTTCAGGCCGCTGTGTAAGGATGCAAACGTATGGCACTAGGTGATAGCAGTTGAAAACCCCGTGTTGTGGGGATGGCAGGCGCGCCTCTGCTGCGCTGCTCATTCTAAAGAAAAGGCTACAATTAATATTAATTAAACGCGTATGGTCGTTGTGTTTAAATCGGAGGCAGCTTTAGCTCTGCAACGTTAGCGCATCCTCAGATGACAAACAAAAGGTTTCTTACGGGCTTTGCGGCCGTTAAAGTTAGAGAATAGTTACGTTTTGCACCCAAGCAGATGCCTGAAGACACCCTGGCTCCAAGCAGGGCAGCAGGCTGGCCCGAGAGCCGTCATGGCAGGGAGCCCCTCGTGGCAGGGGACGTCTCCCGGCAGCCCCCCGGGTCTCTGCCTCCGAGCCCCCGCAGCTCGGGGCTGGCACGCGCGCCGGGTGACCCCGTTGCTCGCAGCCGTCGTGGGTTGCTGGCGGCGGCTCTACCGCCTGTCGTGGAAAAACGGAGTCTGGGTGGGAGTGCTGTGAAGGACATAAAAAGAAGAGGCTGTTTCTTTTTTAGAAAGCCCTTTTTCTTCCCTTGGGAAATGCAGAGACCAAAAAGGAAACAAAACCTCAAAATTAGAATACCCGCTTCCTGCTGGAGAAGTTTGGGGAAAAAAAAAAAACAAAAACAAACCCTCCTTAGGTTTCTCTGGAAGTCCACGTTCTTCTCGATGGGCTGTATGCACAGAAAGTAGCTATTAAAATAGCGCACCGTCAGAGGCAGTGATGTATTTGTCCAAGTTCCGGTAGTCTGACAACGAAGACGTTGTCAAGTATGGGATAAAGGAGTGCCTCCATGCCCCAGCGAGTAGCTGCTCTACAGAGACAGTACCTTCACTTCATGCTTGGGTACGGAGATAGCTGTAAAGGTTTTCTGCCGAGGTGTTTGTTTTAATCACGCATTTTAAAAACTTCAAATGAAAATGCTTTATGTGTTGTCTAAAATTGGATGCAAATGTGTCTAAATGTTTTGCGAAAGCGTTAAAATATTAATAGCTTTTGGGGATTGAGGGAGTCTTATTTTTATATTTTTAATTTTTTACTCAAAGGAATCAATTTCTAAACACTGAAGCCGAGTGTTCTGTCCACAGTGCATCTGTATAGCAGCTTAGAAGGACCATATGTCCCTGCGTTTGATTTCATTCTCTGCTAATAGTGTAGTAACGGTTAGACCTGGATAGCTGGGGGCTCGTCTCGTGCAGCTTTCTCTCTTTGGTGGAGAGGAGTGTCCCCTGGGAACGCGCTGGGCATGAAATCTGCCATTTCCACTGGAGTAGCTGCAGCAGGACAGTTCTTTTCATGCAGGCTTGATTCAGTCAAAGTGCGGAAAGCCTTATGAAGGAGGAAATTCTCTGTCCTTTCTGTTCTGCAAAACCAGAGGTTGCCAACAGTTTGAGGCAGAAAGTGCTGCGATGCTCCTTGATCAGAGTGACATTGGTACGTCTTGGTTCAGAGCGCGGTACTGCAACATTTTCTAATGCTTCAGAAATTCAGACTACGAGTTCAATAAACCCAAGCGGAGCGTCCCCCATGGTGGGTGATGGGAGCCGCTGCATAGGGCAGTCCTGGGGGCGTCGGGGGAACGGGGGGTGCGCGGTGCCTGCGGCTGGCCTGGCACTGCAGCCCTGGCTTCACCCCGGGCTGCGGATGGGAGTTTGCAGAGACTTGAACCAGCAGGTACGAACCTGCCCCTCGGGGCATCGCCCAGCCTGCGGGTCTGCTCCTTGTGATCCTTCTCAAAAAACAGATAATGGAGGTTTTAGCCGTGAGATGGTGCCTTTTTTCACAAGTACCGGAGGAGGAGAAACTACTTCAGACACGAGTTTACTCGTATTGAAATTGCTGGCACATGCTCCCGCTTACACCTTTTCCTAATCCTTTCCTCAGAGCATACGTGTTATGTTAAAGAGGGCTGGTACAAACAATATTGGGATGGAGAAGCAGGGCTTTGTTGGGTGAAACGTTTGCTGTGTTAGTTGTTTTCTGTGCTGCCTTTCCACTTGTGTTCTGGGCATGTTCTTTACAGTGAATATATGGTACTGCTCCGCTCTGGGTGCCAATGTGGCTTTATTTCTGCCAGCATGTTCCCGTGTGTTTGACAGCCCTCCCCACGCACCCCCGGCAGCCCTGCAATAACAGAGCGAACTGCAAAGTGACGGCCCTCTGCCCTGCGCCTGGGAGAGGGGCACGGCCGCCGGCACGCACCGCTCGCTCTGGGAAGGGCACGGCAGCCCCTGCTGCGGGCACCGCTGTGGGGTGGCTGCTGCTGGGGCACGCTGCCTGCCCGAGGGGGTCCTGCCGAAGTGCTGCCCCGAGGTTGGCTTGTCCCCGCCGGCCGCAAAGCTGCTGGAGGCTTGAAGCTTGCTGCCAGCAGTACAGGGATGCTCCTGCCCCCTGGGGACCATGAAAAGCCCCGCTGGTCAATGCTCCGGGGCCGCGCAAAGCGTCTCCTCGTGCCTCCTTAGGCACCTGAGTGCGGTCACTGGGCCAGGCAGCCGCCTGGCATTGAGCATCCCGGGCTGGCGGAGAGACACGGAGCCGTGCTGGCTGACAGTCCTGCCGCAGCTGTGCGCGTGCCCTCGGGAAGGCGCAGCGCAGCCCTTCCTGTGCCGCCGTGAAGCCGTACCCAGAGCCTCGGCAGGCACCCTGCACAGAGAGGGAGTGCGTTTCTTCCCCCTGTAATTGATTCAACCAGCAGAAGTAATGGCCACAGCTGCTATCACTTACTATTGCCTCTCTTCCTATTAATTGAGAGGAACGGGAGTCTCGGAGGTACCGCTCGCAGAGTGGCAACATCTGTCAGCACTGCAATAGCTCAGAAACATTTACTGTCCTGTTCTAGGGTGCTGCTTGCAACCAGGACTGTGCTATTGCTCTCTTAAAGCATCAGTAGCAACAGCCACAAAATCACGCAGTGCCTTTCCCCTGGTAACTTAGTAAGTAATCTTGGTGTCGGTCAAAGTTCTGGTTTAAAAGCGGCAAACCACGGCAAAGTCAGTAGGGTCCTCATTACAGAAAACATGTATCCCATATTTTCTGTTTCCGCATGCCTTGCTGCGTGTCGGGGTGTCTGGACCTGGTGCCAGAGCCTGTGCTGCCAGATCTGGCCCATGCTGGGTAAGTAACCCACCACGGCACCTCTGCCCAGCCGGGGCTTCCAGGTGGCAAAGCGCCGATTTCCTTCTGCAAATCGTTCTGTAGCGCTACACCCCTCCGCTGCCGTTGTTGCCCTCAGAGCTGAATCGTCCCCCTGGGCATCAGGCGCCCACCGAGGGGTCTGGCTGGCACCAGCCCACCCTGCACAGGCAGCAGCGTTGTCTTTCCTTCCATTGAGGCTGCGTGTGGGTATATCGCATCAGGTATTGACTGTCAGATTAAATCAACCCTGTAAATAAGAATACACATCCCCTGTACTGACTCTTACTGTTTGAATGTGGCTGTGGTCCTGCTTTCACAACAGCACAGACGTCCGTGAAACAAAAGTGCGCAGGGTAGCGGGGCTGACGTGGTACGGGTTAAAGCAGCTGCACCCCAGCATCAGTAATACGAGACCAACAAAAGGCAAATTGTACTGGTCTTGCTGACTGTAGACTTTTAATATAATTGACTTATTCACAAGAGCCAGGCGTGAAGGCTGCTGCTGTAGAAAGAAGGAAGCTTAGCTTGGAAGGAAGGAAACTAAAAAGGGAAAAAAGCAAACGTGGCACATCGCTGGCTGCAGAGAGACCCCACGTCGGAAGCTTTGTATGAAAATGAACAGAATAAGCTCCTGGTTTTGATGTGCTAAACAAGCTGTGTCACCTCAGGTCGTTTCAAGCACTGCACTTTAGAAAGCATTCCTGCCGTAAATGTGGAAGTTGAGACCAAGTTGGTGTGCCTAGCTTGGTGCCAAGCTGGTTTTCCTCCCAGACTGCCAGTTTTAAGCGCGGGTGCCAGATTGCTTCTCTAGAGGCGCCCACCGTGTTTTGTGTGCAAGCCATGCAATCTCTTCTGCAGGGGAAATTTCCACTGGGAGAGGGAAATGAGGAAAACCAGTAAGGGTTGTGGCCCCGGCCCCCTTGGTTTCCCCGGGAGGCTCTCGGAGGGGGTGGCGGAGGGCAGCACCAGCCTGCCCGCAGTGTGGGCACGCAGGACCGGCAGACCTGAGTGTTGGCTTCACACGGCGAGCCCATAGGCAGCTGGGAGCTGTAACCCGCAGAACATGGTGTCTAGTTTGTATTTACATACTGCAACTGCAGCTTTGCGTTCCCTAAGGTAAGTGAAGCCGTACCGGGGTGGCAGGGAGAGAGGCTGGGCACAGTGGGACCGCAGGCGAGGCAGTGCTCCTGGTGAAAAATAGCTGCCCCGTGGGCTGTCTGCTATGCGACGGATCCCTTTGGTGCAAACGAGGTGGGAGCTCAGCGCAGGACAGCTAAACGTGTGCACATTCTCTCTAAAGTGACTTTTTCTCTTGCATGCAAACCTCATGGAGGCAAGTGTCAGACTCGTGCCCATCCACTGCTCCGTTCTGGTCTTTCCGGTTCTGTGCAAATTTCTGAAACTATGCAAAGAGTTGCAATCCCTGCCATGGAAAAAGGCTTGGCCTCAGTGAGGGCAGAAGCAAATCTAGATACTGGAAAATTCTGTGATTCTGGAACAATTAGCTTTACTGGTTCCGTTTTGGGTTTGGGGGAGGTTTTTTTGTTAGTTTGATCTTCCCCTTAGCAGAAGCACTGCTGTGCCGGCACTTCCAGCCGGGGCCGAAGCTGCTGGTGGTGGCTCGCTGCGCCCCAGGCTGGGGATGCCAGGTGCCATTAACCTTTTCTCCCGTTAGCCGCCGCGCTCCGTCTGCCGTGCCCCGGCGCCCGCAGCGCTGGCAGCGGAGTGCCGGGGTCGAAGGCAGGCTCTGCTGCCCGCTCCCTGCCTGGGGCAGCTCCACGGGCAGCTGCCAGGGCTGTCGGTGCAGTGCCGTGCTCGGCCTGGCTCCCCCGAGGACCTCCCGGTGCCACCTGCCCCACGGCAGCTCGGCTTCGGCTGCAAGGAAGGGCCAGACCTGGCTCCTTGTCCGCTCACCGTCTCTCTTTTGTCTCTTTGCGCAGAAGCCGGGGCCGATCCACAGGACGCCTGCCCGCCTCCGCTCCCCGAAAACGTTGCCACCGACATTCTTACTCCGCAGAAAACAATACGATTCCAACTCACTGAAGATTAACGTGTCGCACAACGCTCACCCCACCGAACTTTTACTTGAAGCTGCAGCCGAGGCCAAGACGGCATCGAGGTTGGCTGCGTCGGATAAACTTTCTTCCCCTGTTCACAGATTGCCCATCTCCCATCTGCCACATTAAGTCTAAATACCCTTTTTTCTGGTGTCCAAGGTTTTTATAAAACTAAAAATTATGATGAAAAATCTGGTGGCAACAGCTGCAGTCCCGAGTCATGTTAAATGTCGCCAGTGGTGAGTTCACAAACTGTAAACATGGTAGCTTATATCACCTGAACAAATAAATGTTTTACTATGACGGTGTGGGCATGTTGGTTGATCCAGAGGTGTTTGCCCAGCGGCAGGCACGCCCTTCTGCGCACGGTGCTGCGTCTCCGCACTGAGGGTCCCCGTGCCGCTGGTGGTCTGTGCGCCCGGCAGGCGACGGCGGGGGGTCACCCGTGTCCCTGCAGCGCGGGGCGGGCGAACGCCTCCTCGCTGCCCGTGGAGGGCCCGGGGCTCTGCTGAGCGAGCAGCAGCGAGCTGTGCCCGGCCCCGGCCCGTGGCTGCCGGTACTGCCTGCCCGGGACAGCCGGCTGGGTCCGGCACCGATGCGGCGGGAGAGCCGCCCGGCATTGCGCCTTGGGCTGGGCGAGGGCGCGGGCTTTGAGCGGAGCGGGAGCGCCCGCTCTGCCTCTGCCCGCTGTGGGAAGAGCCCCGGGGCACCGGGGCCGCTGGCCCCGCAGAAACCCCCTCCCCTGCGGCCAGGCAGGGAGCCTGGGAGGTGGTGGGTTACGGCACCACGGGCTCCTGCAGCACCGTGTGCCAGGCGTGCCATGCAAACAGGCAGAGTACCAAGCACCGGCATGCTGCTGGCTCTTGTGCCACGTCAGCCCTAACACGGGAAGGCCTGGGGCGAGGGGACAGCTGGGGACCAGCCTGGGACTGCACGGCTCCCACGGCTGCACCGGCCCCTTTGGCCACGCCGCCAGCCCAGCCTGACGGCGGGTCTCCCCATCACGCCTTGCTTCTCAAACAGGACCAAGGTTGTTGTGTTTTGGTTTTTTTTTTTCCCTTCCTCATCAAGAATCCCATATGGCTTACAGATATAATTATAGCTTCTACGAAAACCACAGTGTATCAACCGGCTTTAATATAACTTCTGAGGAACAGATTACAGCTAGTATAAATATTTATTGTTGGCGGGACTGGCTTCACATCGGCTGTGGGAAGGGCAGGAGATGGAGCTGCCCAGACGTGGCTCCCCCGGCCCAGCTGCTCCCTGCCGCAGGGACTGGTGCCACCGGCGGCTTCTGCCACGCTGCAGATGATGGACCTCAGCCCGCGCAGCTGGCTGAGCAACTCATCCACGGTTGACCCAGACCTGCAGAGACACCAGCATCTCCCCAGGACAAAGCAGCCCATGGGAGGAGAGTCTGAGCTAAGCCAGGAGCCTCACCCTTTGCGTTTCCCCTTAGGCTTTCTCCTCTGATGGCTGCAGAGCCAAGAGATGCAGCCAGGGTTCACCCCACGGCATCGGCACTGGGGACCCCAACCTCACCAGTGGGGGCCGGCGCCCAAGGGCTTGTGCACGTGCAGAAAACTTGGTGCTGGTCCAGCCTCGCAGACCCCAGGCATAAACGGTCTGTGTTTTGTCCCGTGCACAAGAATGCCATGCCAAATGGAGACTTCAAGGGGAAAAAACATCAACTTTGATCAGGAGTTGGACTCACGGCGCTCACTTTCACAAAGTATGACCAGGGATTTTTCTGGTGCTGCACATAGCCTGCATTTTATGTGGATTATAACAACAGCACATACTGCTCTTCCCTTCCTGCATAGTGTAATTGGGGTTTGAATTCTGGAAGAGGATGAGCCCAAAATAAACTACTTTTCAATAAAATGTTTAGTGGAAATTGAGTCCACAAACTCATCACCTCTCTTACTGCAGACTGAAGTGACTTCCCTGGTGAAATTGCAGGACAACTGACCTTTCTCAGAGCAAGCAGATGACACAGTTTTGTGAAACAGCCAGAGCCAGTCTGTGACTCAGAAGCGTGAGTTACAAGAAGAACCGAGGGGCTGCTGCTTCCATTTGACATCCCGCATTAGGCTGTGCAGCTGCTGAAACCCTTATTAAACCAACAAGCTCCAAACTCTTGCTGCACAGACCGTATCAGCTCTCAGGATTTCATTTCACATTAATATCATGTTGCTACCCTCATTCAATGGCTCCAATTTCAAGCTTTCATGCACATAGCAGAGCTGCTTTTCCCTTACTGATTCCTTTCTATATCCTTTTAATTAATTGTCAAGGTAAGTTCCACCTGTCAGCTCAATGTTAGTTAGAAATCCAGCTTCCACTGTGGCAAGATCTGCTGAAGTTGTGAATCAAATTTTCGAAAAAAAACCCTGGAAGGTCTGTGGAATAGAGTGTGACAGCTGTACGCTGTCATTAATAGTTCTGTTGGTGGACCAGCAATAGGGGCTGTTTTGCCTGGGATGGCTTTAGTAGCATTTCATCCATACATTCAAAGATGAGAGGAATATCATCATATCAACAAGCAAAAATGACCTGTTGCAGAGACCCAGAACTTACATATTTACTGAAGAATCATGCAAAATATCTCAGTTGATAAAGCTGAAGGAAATTCTGGCCCATGAACAGCATTTTCTTATTCCTGGAGGGCACCGCACCGGCCGACACTTCCGTGCATCGGCATCCTCTGCCCAGCCTGGGATGCAGGGCGGGTTTCTCTCCCAGCAGGCTTTAAAGCTGCAATGCTTTGAAGGCTTTCTCTACGAGCGGCTCCATGGGCCTGGCACCACTCGGTGGTCAACGTCTCGGTGTTGCCACTGGTGCTCACCAAAGTAAATGACTGGTCTAATATTGGAAAGTGCTTTTCTCAATAGGTTGAGAAAGGTTAGGGAGACATGTCTATAGGCACTGAGGAGGTGGTGGCGAGTCAGTGGTCCAGGAAAGGCAGATGGGGATGCAGCCTTCTGGGGAGCTCAGGCTCCCAGAGAGCCCTGCGCTCTGCTCACAGGGTCTGCGCGAAGCCCAAACGACAGTGGCGTGATGGGTTACGTCTTAGTGCTATTCCAGGGCATCTTCAGTGAGAAAAGCCCAGATGTTACAGCCTGCCAGCATTCGTTACTGCAGTGTGCACTCAGCTCTTGCAGTCCTGCAATGCACTAGGGAGAGCTAGCCGGGAATGTTCTGATTAAACCTTGTTTTCACAGAAATACAGTTATATCATGGTCATGTTCTGGTTTTGTTGTTTCTTGGGTTTTTTTCTTTTCAGTGGGGGAAAAATTAATTGAAGACAAAATTTCTATTCAGGGACAAATTAAACCCTAGAGCGCTCTGTAGAGGATCGGCTCCTGGGAAGTGGGAAACCAGATTTGACTAGATTTGCAGTGGGGATCGCCATTTTCCATGTCTAACGCAAATGCCAATACTGACCCCAAACTGCAACCCCAAATTAGTGTGGGCATTTTTCCTCCTCCTCTCTGCTCCTGGCGGAAAGCAATTGCCTTATCGCGTTCTTACTGCAACCGGAGGACTGCAGTGAGGGCTTCGGTCTCACTCAGCTGCCATGAATTGCTAACGAGTTACTAGACTATTGCTGCATGGCAAAGCTGGGCCTTTGGTTGCTGCGCCTGGGGTTCCCTTTTCCTGCTGTCCCAGGAGTGAGGACTGCAGGAGTGCCCTTGCACTACACTTCAGAGAGAGGAGCCGTATCCTGACTGCAGAAGAGCCTTGCAGCATGGCCCTAACCTCGCCGCACTGAGAGAACAGCAAGGTGCCCTGGTTTCACCGTGTCTTTTAGCCATTGCAAACACAGGCTCAGGCTCTCCCAGCAGAACGGTGTCACCCAGCCCCGAGAGGCAGTTCTCCGTCACTCTCTGTGTCCTGTGAATGAAGACATTTTCTTTACACACTGGTGGCAGGGTGCTGTTTTCACAAACCTGTGTACCAGGCAGAGAAGCCTAATGCCTGAGGAGGTACGGACCCAGGGACCAGCCGTGGGTGCCGAGGATGCATCATTAGGATTAAACAACACCAACTTTAATAGACACTGATAACAACTTACTTGGTCTTTTTTGGTTGTTTTTTTGTTCTTTTGTTCGGTTTTGGGGGTTTTTGTTTGCTTTTAATCTCCTGGAAACTTTCTGAGACTACAGAAGCACTTCCAGGCTGCACTTCCAGGTTGTCCATCTCCCCTAGGATGGCGAGGTCCTGGGGCAGCATGGAGTTGGTTCCTCTGGGATGTTTCCATCTCAGCAGGGGATGTGTACCCTGCAGGAGTTGTGCGCACTGCAAGCCGGCCTCCCGATTGCTACCCCAGTTGCAGGATTTCCAGAGGCATTTTCACGGAAATCTGAACAACTGTCTGTTTTGTTGACGCATCCAGTGCCAGTGGCTGTTGTCTGTTTAGCATGCGTGTGGAAAGAAAACAGCCAAAGAACCCGCTGCGATACTGGTAAATATCCTCCTGCCTTCACTGATTCAGAGAGTTCGTTTTACAAGTTCTGCACGCTGGTTGCTCCCTACGTACCTCTGCAGACCACCTACCGCTGCTGCGCGTCATGGTGCGTGACAGTGCCCCTGTGCATCTCCTGCTTCAGTGTGGGACTAGCTCACCTTCTGAGATCCCCCAGCCCCAGGAACCAAGATGCTTCAGCATGACCCAGCTTGCCAGCAGGAAGCCTTTGCCCTGGGCCGGCTTGTGTGGCAGCCCTGCCCGTTGTATACCTGCACGTAGTAAGGTTTTGCACCACTTGACTTCCTGCAGCATCATCACTGGCCATTTCTGAAACAGGATTTCCTTTGCAGTCGTTTCCCTTTGCAGCTAGTAGTCATTTCTCCTAGCTTGGTCTATGACCACGTTTAATGGGCTCCCTGGACACGTGCAAGCATGCTCCCCTCTCGGTGCTCCTCCAGCTGGGGGCTGCAGACAGGCTTGCCCTCGGTGCCAGGTGGAACGTCTCCCGGTGGGCAGGGGGAAACTTACATGGGACACACACAGGCTGCCCTGACTGCCTCTTGCTGCCTCTCCTATTTCCTTCCGTCCTGTCAGAGCCCACCGCAGACTCGGAGCCTGCTGTGAGGGTTTGGTGGTCAAGGCTGAGTGGCACATTCCTGCTTACACACTGGCCCAGGGCTGCTCTCCAGCATCAACTCTGAAAACTCATCAACGAAAGCCAGCGGGACAGAAGATGAGGTGGTAACATCTGGTCCAGGAAGCCCCCAGGACAGCCACTGCTGCCAGAGCTGCTGGTGCTCCTTACCCACGGGGGTCCCTCAGGAGAGCACGTGTTGTCCGTGGACCACAGAAGGACACCAGGCAGCTGCTGAGCGTGCTGTCAGCCCCCTGGCACCCTTTCAACAGCTTGGATGGCATCTACATGTGCCAGACTACTGCCGACAGTCAATCGCAGGATACAGCATCTTTGTGTGAGGTGATGACACCCTTCCCAGCTGCACAAGGCGGACAGAGTGACAGAACAGAATTTTGTCTTCATCCAAAAAGTCTAGTGGAAACTAAGAGGATGGGAACTGAATACAGAAACCATCTGACAGTGGGAATCAGGAGGACTGGGAATGGTGGCTGGAGACATTCAGTCCCCTCCTTTCCAATTGCAGGGAACAGCGTCACATAATCTTGCCCCTAAATGAATCGGGCCCTGCTCAAAGCCTAGCTAGATCTCTCCTCTCTGCAAATACTCCTGAGGGACCTTTCCAAGATGTCCATCAGCCATCTCTATTTGTTGCCTGCTCATGCCATTTCTCTTTTGCTGATACTGCCTCATAACACAGATAACTTTTTTCCCACACCCAGGTGTTTTTCTTACTAGCATACCTGCAGAGTGTGTGATACCTGCTCTTGTTCAGCTGGCTTCCCTTACTCCCTCGATCCCCCTTGTAATTATTCCTGTTCCACCTCCTGCTCTCCCCACCAACTTCTCTTTCTTCACTCTGATAGCTGGGGTTATTGCACACCAGGGCAAAATGTGCATGGCATCAATGCGACCAGTTACGACTCAGTGGGAGGGTTTGTGTGGGCTGCGGTTGCCTGTCACTCCGATTCCATTCCTCTCAGACTGCCCCTGCGGAAGGGGCTGCGGCTCACCCAGCGTGTCTCCAGGCTGACTGCGCACTGCGACTCGCTCATCATCTCGGGCATTTTTTTCTACGACATCCATTACATTACATATTCACGTCTCGGCAAACCTTTAGGACTCTGCCTTAGGATACCAGGCTCAGTCAGGTGTGGAAAGCAAACACATTAGACTATCCCAGGGCAAGAGGAATACCAGTCACAACCATACCCGTGTCCCAGAACAACCTGTGCAGCAACAGGTTTGGGGGACAGGATTGCTAGCAATGAAGATGCTTTTTCTGCATAGCACGTGGAGTACCAGCCTTCCTTGCCAGAGAAAACATGTTCAACTGTGACCTGTCAGCAAAGATACAGTAAGAATGACTGGGCATACTGGAAAATTCAAGCAAGGAACTGCCTTTATTTAGTCTCTCTACCGAAATACCAGCCATCTGCTGCCACCTCCCTTGGAATCAGCACCCATTGCTCTTGGTCCTGCCTGCGGGGAGCAAGCAACAGTCTGCATCCCCCAAACCCGACTGAGGTAAGAGGAAGGAAAGGAAAACTGCCTCTTAACCTTAGTGATGAGCACAAGTTTCAAAATATACATAAAATGTTATTTGACCAAGTGGGGGAACAGTAAGGGAATGTGGAAATGATTCCCAGTAACCTAACTGGTATGTTCCCAACGTCGCGATCTCATTGGAAGTGGTGCTTTGAACAAAACCTGTCTCAGCAAAACCAAGGTATAGCTTACTGGTACCAGAAACAAGTAACTCCTTTACCTGTACCGATGAAGGTTGAAGCCAAGAGGTCAAAACGCAGTTTTAATCTCTTAAAGAAGTACTGAAGTGATTCTATGGTGAAGAAAAAAAACAGAAAAAAATTGCCAGAACTGGGGCTAAAGCTGAGAAGACACAGGGACAAGCACTCATGAATTTATCCTGCCCTCTCCCCCACACCTCTGGCTGGCGTCCCAGAGGAGTCAGCCGGCCGCGGACCCCACCAGGGTGGGGGTCTGTGGGAGGCGCGGGGTGCTGGAGCCGGGGGGCTGCGCCGGCCCTGTCCCGCGGCCGTGGCTCTGCGCAGAGCCCTCGCTGGGAAGGGCTGCAGAGCCCTGAGCCTCACCTGGGGAGGAGATGCAGCAGGGCGCTGCGCTCAAGGCGCACGTTAGCGTGTTGATTGCAGCTGCTGCCCATGAATGAAGGCACCCTCCCGTGCGCTGGTTCGGCGCTGGAGGCAAGTGTTAGTGATGAAGCATGGGTTATCGGGGAGCAGAAGACCCAGCCATGTGTTCCCGTGGTGGCTGGTGCTGACCAGAGCCTGGTCGCGGCAGCGCACCCCTCCCTTCCACCCTGCCGACAGCCCCCCTCTGGCGTCTGCTTTTCCAGCCAGTCCCTGCCAGGTCTCATGTACCACGAGTGCCAACGGAAAAGTCAGGGGGGGAGTGAGAGCCTCCAGAAGGAGGACACGAGGGGTTGTCACTCCCTGTGAGTCCGCCTGAGCAGAATGCGTCCCCGTGCTTCCGTACCGGTGATACGTGGATGCTGCCCAGGAAAGACCGCGCCAGGAACTCCAGCAAAGGGCAAGCTCCCTTCAGGGGCACTAAGGTGAGGACTCAGGGATCAAAAAGCTTCCCAGCTGGGCTCGTCCTTCTCAGCCTCCGACAGCATGTTTCAGGACATGTGGCACTGGCCTTCCCAACAGCACAGGGAAGCTGCAAACACCCGAGAAGGTGCCTTTCTCGGAGGAGTCCCACCACCTGGCTGCAGCTCCACCTGCATTACCACAGGCTTGGGGTCCCGGGCGAGAGCTCTCAGCTCTCGGTGTGTCTGGGGGCTGCAAAGGGACCTGCACAAACAGAGGTGGTCAGTGCACCCTCCAGTTCCCACCCAGCCAGGATACCCTGGGAGTTCTGAGGGCAGTGGGAAAAACTTTAATCTTTGAATCGTAGGCCACCTTTTAATTACTACATTTTCCAGTAGCTTTCTCCAAAAAAGTTATTTTGTACACATGAAATCTGAGGTGGACTGGTTCAGCATTGACACAAGCCATTGGACGATGGTTGTCAAACAGGCTCCGAAGAGACCTTCCCTGGCTACAAGACAGTAAAAAATGTGTGAGAGAAGGAGAACATCAACATGCTGCTGTCATCTGCCTTGATGCAGACATTTCACTGCTGATTAATGACATGGCAACCCCATTCTCCGGTTATGCTGGAAATAAGGTAGTCCTTTGGAATTATTTCAGGTTGCAATATCCATTGCCACATCTGTGCTCATGCTTCTGAATGGCAGTAATTATACAGCTCTTAAACATTCATTCTTTTCTAAGTGGTCTAATATTCATGTTCATTTTTTAGGAGTGTTCATCCCTAAAAAATTGTCTGACCTTTAAAGTCCTAAAACCCTACTGAATTTTAAAATACATGGAATCTAATCCGTGTCTGGACTGACCTCCTGTCACTGTCTCAGGACAAATGTGGTGGCAGTGGGTAATTCACGGCTGGGACCGAAACTTTCCTGAACGTTAGTGAGATAAACAGGTTTTTGTGTATTAGCATTTTCTGCCCGGCCTCTGGGGGAGAGGCAGGACTTGTGTGGTCCTGTACTGCCTCACCAGCTGCTGACCGAGTGGTTCGGGCTGGATGTGGGAAGAAACCTTCGTCCCCCGGGCAGCAGAACAGGGAGGAAAGCCTGTGGGATCTCTGTCCGTGGAGGTTTCTGAGAGCCCATGGGGCAAAGCCCTGAGCAACCTGGCCCGGGCCCAGGGACGGCCTCGCGCCGAGCAGGGGCTGGGGCGGAGGTCCCTGCCCCGGGGGTCCCATCCCACCTAGGTGGACCTGTGTTTCTGTGAGCCAGCGCAGGACCAGGGGGGTGGTCTTGGCCAAAGGTAACGGTTATGCTGGTTTGGTTCACTTCACTTCTGAGTTCACTTCCCAGGGAATTGTCAGGCCCTGGCCAAGGCAGTGCGTCGCCCTGCGCTGACTCGGACCGATGGGGAAGGGAAGTTACAGAAATGCCTGCAGAGGAGGCGATGGCACTGCCTTTGGGGAACGGCTGTTCCCACTGCTTCCACCACTCTGTCCACAGGAGTTATTTCAACGTTTCGGCTTGCAGTTGTGCAGTTTTCTTGAATGGAAAAGTATGGCACTGACGGTTTTCCAGCTTGTCGTTGTGCTGGGCAATGGCACCACTTGGTAGCTTTCTATGGTGACCAGCCTGCACCCACGGCATACTCAAAGAGAAGAGGTGAGTCAAGGTGAACGTGATTTTCAGGCAAAACCAATGTATCTTCTTGTGTTGTAAATCAGTGCCGAGGCATCTCAGGCCTACTTTATAGGACCTTGGGTAAGGGGTCTTTTTAAGACGAAGGAACAGTAGTCTTCGCCAGCAGCAGCATGATGGCCACCCTGGGGCACAGGGCTGGTGTGGGGCCGGGAACCTCTCCCAGACTGGCACAGCCTTAGGGAATTTCTTGGAAGTCCTTCCCTTGCCTTCTGAGGTCCTGCCCAGACATGGTGTGAGTTTGGGTCTGCATCAGCGGTGAAGCGAACGCAGCATCACCAGCAGTACCTGCAGCAGCGGGGCTCTTCCCCTCCCGTTGCTCTTTGCCTTTGGTGGCCCTCCTTGTACGGGAGGGAGGGAGAGCAAGCCCTTTATATTACAGCTAGCTGACAGCCAGCTTTCCGAGGACATCTGCCACCAGTTCAGTCACCCCCTGCCATGGCACAGAACTCATTGTCTCGTTTAATTCAGTCTGCAGGAGACACGGGTGCCCCTCTCTGCCCGGCCTGCTCCCACGCCGTGACACTGAGCCTCCGCAGCCCCGGCAGATCTCGGCAGAGAGGGTGACGTCCCCTCCCAGAGCAGGCGTGGGCTGCTGGCTAACCCACTGCAAGGGGAAAGCGCGTGCTACGTCGAAAGCATCTCCAAAATACAAAACATGCACTTGTGTTTTCTCCCAGGGTTTCACATCGCCCTTGTCCTAGGGTGATGGAGCCTAATGCCGGCCAACGAGCGGGGCCTATTGCAGCTGGAGAGACGAGGATGACAGAAACCAGCTGTCCGCCCTCCCAGCCTGCAGACCAGCTCACCAGTGACCTCCTGTAAAAGTGGCCCAGCTGGGCCTGGGGAGGGAAATAAGGAAGAGGGGTGGGGTGACGGGGCTGCGTTTGATTTTATTTGTGAAACTGGGCCAGGTGCAGCACTGGGGTTAACCTACCGAGGCTTCTCAGGAGCAGCCTAATGCACAAGAGAAGTTTGCTTTGCTGGGATGAAAGGGTGAGCTCTAAAAGGGAAGAGAAGCCATCCCAGAGCAGGCTCTGGACAGCCTCTCCCCCAGGGGTGGGTGGCGAGAGCCCTGCACAAGTGCCGGAGGAAGGCAAGCAGCCCCAAAGCCCGAGGCTGGCTCTGACTTGTGCTGTGCTGCGTGGGCAGGCCGGAAAGCACACGCAGGTTAGTGTTGACGCTTTGGATGGGTTTGTGTGGTCAGCTTCTTTCCAGCTGCTCTATAACCCCCCAAGCCTTGCCATGGCTAGCACGGCTGTCTCTAGTCCTGCTTGCATGCGTGTCCAGGAATGGGCTTCGTAACTGTGCGTTGTTTGGGGGGGCTAGTCCTGCTCTCTCCTGCCAGCATCTTCTTGTTTCTCTGTCTTTTGGTGCTACTGGAGCCCTGACCCTGTGGGTGCTGGGGGGCTGTGTCCCGGCTTAGCGGGTCCCTGGCACGTCGGTAACTCCTCGTGCCACGCAGCTTGGTGAAGCTGAGCCCTTCTGGGAGGTGGCTTGTGCAGCCCTGCAGGGATGAGGGCTTTGCCAAAGGCAGTGGTCAAAAGCTCATCTGCTGCCAGTAGCTTAGTTTTTTTCTATACAAAAGTTCACAAAGCTTCTGAATTTTTGGATGTTCACAGATTGTGGTAAGCTGAAGATCCATGGCCGCGTGGTTTCTTGCATGGGCATCGGGGCTCCTGGCTCTGTTAAGTGGCCGTTTCAGGTGCTTTGCAGAAAAACTGCTCTGTGCAAGAGCAATAGCGCTGTCTGGGCTTTAGCCCCAGACTAGGTGGGCTCAGTTCCCCTTGATGGGATGATCTAAGGCTGTTGAGACTTTGTTTCTGGGTGGCGTTCAGTTCTAGGAATGTGGGACTCCTGATGTGTAGCACTTTCCCCGGCCAAGCAAACAGCCTGCTGAATTTTTGTCTCCTTGGCTGTAAAAGAGGGGGGTGAGGGATTGTTCTCCTGTGGTTTTGTTGCTTTTTTTTTTTTTTTTTTTACTTTGATCTTTTACTGTCTGTGCATTTGGGAGGGTGGCAGTGCCGGGGGGTCTGCGGGCACTGCGCTCCCTGGGATGGTGTGAGAAGGGGCCCAGCCTGGCACGCACATCTCTGGGCACTGGTCTGGAGGGATCAGCTCCTTGTCGGGTCACTCCTCTCATCCCCTGAATGTTGGCTGCCTCTAACTGTGACTGCAAAACCAAGTGCAGTCCGTGGCTTGCTTCTCAGAAGTGTTTTGGCCCCCGGGGCACGCTGCCCACCCAGCTTGTCTGGGTGTGCAGTGCTCTGTGCCTTACCGCTGATATGCTTTCCTCTGAAACCTGCAGCTTTCACAACCCCTTTAGAGGAAAGATTTATTTCCCTACAAGTATGTTGTTTGTTGTGCAGTTCACCGAAACCAGAGAAAATTTAAAATCAAGTATGTGTGTCTAGCATTTTTTGTCAGGTTGAAACCAGTTATAACAGGTAGATGGAAGGCAAACACTTAAAAGAACATTTATTTTGTAATTACATTGAAAAATATTCTTAAAGTTAAAAAAAAAATAGTTGTAGCTTTCTGAGAAAGCTGCTTTTGTTATAAAAATCTAGCCTGGGGTTCAGATTGACCGGACGGTATTCACACAGCTGTGCAAAAAGAGTAGAGGCGGGCGGGCAGCCGAAGGAAACCTGCGGCTCTCAGTGCAGCGACAGTCCCTGGGTGCGTGGGGCTCACGCTCTGCAGAGCCTTGCCAGCTGTGTGCTGTGAAGCTTTCGAAGTCATTAACTAGTGAATATATCTGACACCACAATTAGAGTCATCTCTGGAGAATAATTGTGCTATAAAGCACAACTGTGAAGAGTGCTATTTTAGAATATGCTGCGTTGTAGTTCCTGTTACTTGTGCTGGATAAACTTTTGTCTGTAACTGTTGAATAACAATGCTGCATTTTAAATAGGGTCGGAATATAGTTGTGGTTTTTGCTGATGTAGTAGATAAATGTAGTACACAAGTATCTTTCCTGTCCCTATTACTCCCTAACATTAAATGAACAAATAACTAGTCTAGCTTGTATGTGAAGATGTGGGTTATACTTCAAAGTGATATAGCAGGGTACAAATTGCAAATAACATTTTTGACAGGCTGCAATAAACTGAACTTAAAAAAAAAATACATCCCTGCAATATAGAAGAGCTGTATCTGTTTCTCGTTTGGAAATGGAGGCAGCAGTATCAACCGTGCACTGACTCTGCCTGAGGGACACGGGCACGCTGGCCTGGCGTGCTTTGGCTCCGCGGAGGTGCGGGTGCCTGCCCTGCTCTCTGAATTTCCAGCGGCGTTTGGTGTGCTGTCCCACATTCCCATTCTCCTTGCCCAATGGCACTGTAGAACAGCACGTTACTGAGCGCTTTAGAGGTAGGAAACGGGAATTTGACTAGTAAACGACAGGTTAAATGCAGCAGATAGTGCTGCGCCCGCAGAAGTACAGCACAAGCCCCTCGGTTCAGGCTGCCCGCTGTAAAAACTGGGACTTTGGTTTACAGTGCGTGAGAGGGTGTTGGGGAGACTGCGTGGAGAAGCCTGCTCCTGTTTGCTGGCATTGAACACAGCGCCTGGATCTGCTGGCTGTGCACAAGCTCAGCACATTGCTGCTGGGCGGTGGCAGAGGACGTGCTGGGGGCTGCAGCGCAGTAATTACCACCAGCTCCGCGCGTGCTCTCCCTAAGGCAGAGCCTGGGTCAAACAGCGCAGAGGAGGACGGTGGGGCAGGCAGCCGCTCGGACGGGACCTCCCGCTTCATCACCGGCTGCTGCTGGTGGCAAGGGTCGTGTTCCTGGTGCTGTAGTTAAAGGCAGATCATCGGTCCCTCTCCAGCCCTAGCCGGCCAGGGATCTGAAATATGGATGCTAAAATAAGATCTAAAACATGATGCAGGTGAAGAGTGGGGGATCTTCTTCTGCGGTGAGGGCACGCTGGTTTTGGTGTGATTCAGCTGTGGAGTCATGCCTGCTAGCTTCATCCCTAAATGCCTCAGAAAGCAAGGAAATGCTCTGTAACTCTTATGATACTGAGGGGAGGACTTGGTAAATGGAAGCATTCAGAAATAACCTTGCAGAAGAACGCAATTGCCTTGCTGCTGTGGCGGCACGGTGAAGGATCAGTGCGAACGTCCTGGCAGAGCTGCAGCCGGAGGGAACGCCGCTGCCCGGTGCGGCTGGGATGCCAGGAAAAGCGCAGTTGGCTCTGCTAGCGTCGTGTGAGAGCTCCTGAAGTTAAGCTGCTTCCACTGCCTGTTTACATTCAAATTTACCACATAAATGCAGATATACCTGTATCTGTGACCTTTTGAAACCAAGATAAATGTATATTTATCCCATGCTTAGGTCTAAAATACGAATCTGTCCATTACAAAAACTAGTGCAACCTTTAGCTGGACCTCCCAGACAAGCGTGCTTTTTCTGCTTATGAGCTAATGACCGCAGAAGCACGAGTACGCCCTGCACGTACCTAGCCCTGCCGGTAGCACTGGTGTACGAGGAGGGGTGTGTGACCCCGAAGGAGGGAGCATGTGGCAATGTGGCTTGTTTCTCTGGCTTTGTGAAATGGTATTTCCATAGTTCCCCTGAAACCAGAGTCCTGGGTGAGCATGGGTAGAGCCCCGGGGCTCGCACCCCGTGGCTGGGTTGGTCGGTGCATGGCCAACTGCTCAATGCAGTTGAGCGAGCTCTGACAAGCTCTTCATTGCTGGAAGCTCCTCAGCTGTTGGAAGCTGGAGGAAAGCCAGTGTTTGAGCCTACCTACTTTTTTAATCTACTTTTTTCAGTAGCTCTTGTGCCACCCGTCAGACAGACAGGCACTCTCATGCTGGGGCTTTCTGCCCCCAGCTGCGAGCATGACTGGGGTACCTCTTGTGTGCCTGGTGGTGGGGCTCCGCACCCTGCCTGCGTGGGGGGAGCGCGGCGGGGGAGCTGCTGGGCTGGCTGTGCTCTGAACAGGTCTGAGGCTTGGGCAGTGGATGCACACGTGTGCAGGGGCTCATATGCAGATCCCACCCGTGCGCTCACAGCAAGGTGTGCTGGTCGGCCAGGGTACCGGGGATCAGGCTGAAGGAAACCGCAACAGCCAGCGTGCATGTGGACGTCTCTCCAGGGGTGCAACAGCTGACTTGAGGTTTTATGTAGACACACTGACTCTGAGATTCCCTAGACTCTGAGATTTCCTTGCCTCTGCCCACACAGTAGCAAACCCTGACCTGCTGAGCGCGAGAGATGCAGGCGGGCCCCCTCAGGCTGCCAGTGGCCCTGGCACACTGTGCATCTTGCTTGTGCTGGGTATGTCATGTGCCTTGTTCTGCCCTGCTCCTTCTGTGTTTGCTCCATGAATACCCATCCAGCTGCTAAATATTTTCTACTTTCTCCCCTTTTATAAATAAACAACAGCAGAAGCTGCTGTTGCATGTTGGCAGATGGAGCTTATGAAGTGTGCTCTCTGCTGAAGGCTTGCCTGGTGCAGAGCAAACACTGCAGTTCTTGCTCTTTGGGGCAGGTCTGAGTTCAGAGCTGGGGCAGGCTCTTGCTTCTGCGCCTCTGCCAGGAAAGGGCTTGTGCAGCACCTTGCCAGCCGGTGCTGCAAAGGCCTCTGCTAGGGTCGTCTTCTGCTCGGTGTTACCCGTTCCAAGGTCTGCGCTAAGTGTCACGATCGATGCTGGGCTGGGGAGCAGGGGGAGGCCAGAGGAACAGACCTCGAGGAGATGACGGGGAAAGGCTCTGGCCACTCGCCCTCAGTTCTCAGCTCCAGGGGAGAGGCAGCTCCAGCCCGAGGGCTGCGTGGGGGCTAGCAGAGGGATTGCCGTGCGCCGCCTGTCCCAGCGGCGACGGGCGCTGACCCACGGCGCCTGGGCCGGCAGCACTGCTGGCGGCCACTCCTACCTGCACGCTGCTCTTCCCCTTCACAGCCTGCGTGTATCGCAACAATTCCTTGTGACGAGGAAAAGAGTGTCTGAATGCGTTTGGGCATTGTCCTAAACGCTGCGTGGGTCAAAGCAGAACAGGACGGCACAGCAGAGGCTTGCGGAAGGTGCACAGAGGGTTCTGTGTGCACGCTTAGGTAAAAGGTTTTCTTTCATCTTTTCCTTGTTCGTTTGGACTCTGTCTTGCTGCTGTAACACAGGCTTGTTTTAGGCAGGCTTAGGGTTCAGCCTCTGAACAGAAATGAAATGCCAGTTTTGAAGCCTTTCAGAGTGCAGTTCCCTACTTTCTGTTCTGTTTTGCCTTTTTAGCCAATACCTGGTGCAATTCGGAGATTAACTGGCTTCCTACAATGGCATTAAATACTTGGCTTTGTCTCCACGCCACCAAGACGAACTGTGCGGACTGATGTCAAGCAGAGCTCGAACGCCCGGGGAGCGCTGGTCCCCTGCGCATCCTGCCCGCAGCCCTGCCTTGCCGGGAGCGGAGGCACCGGGTACCATGTGCAGGGAGAGGGGCAGCAGTGCCAGCGGATCCTCCTCTCGCAGCGCGGGATCAGCCGCTCGGGCCCCCGGCACACGTAACCCTCCAGCAGACTGAGCTCCCGGCCTGGAGAGAGGCAGTGGGAGACGGGGAGCGCTATTTTTACGTCTCGCCTGCCTGTCGTGACAGCGTGGATGCTGGTGCGGAAGGAGCGTTCGCGTGGCTCAGCCCACGCAGAGGTATTTTTGTGCCGGGGGATTGTGTGGGTTTTGCCGCCGCGTTCCTGGAGCGCTGACGGGTGCGGCTGGCAAAACACAGCCCCTGCTTGCAGGGTGAAGGCTTCGTCTGGGGCCAGCCTTCCCGGCTTCTGGCAGGACCCAGGTTTGCAGGGCCTGCCGGATGCTCGGCTGACTGCCCCCCGACCGCAGGAGTCAGTATCTTGGTTTCGTGCCCAGCGTGGGGTGGGCAATCGCAGGCAGGGCTGGCTGGAGGTGGGAGATGGACACTTCTGCACCCTGTCCCCGAAAGAATGACCCCCGCCCCAACCCAGAGCCGTCATTAGCAAGAGTGTGCGCAGAGCTCTGGACTGTGAGCCTCACCGGGTGCCAGGTTTGCTCTGGCTGCCTGATTTCTGGGAGCTGCTTGCTGTGGCTGGTGAACGCAGCCTGCGTTTTTTGAGCTGGGAGCGAGAGGGCTTTGGCTGATCCCAGACAGCACGCCTGCAATTCGGACAACCAGGCTGCGGACCTGAAGAAACCCACCGCAAGGAGCAGAGTTCAGGAGTGCTGCGGCAGCCGGCTGGGCTGGGCTGGCGGGAGGAGGGTGTGCGGCACGGCGGGATCGAGGTCTCCGTGCACGCCAGTGAGGGCACAGACCATGGTGGCTTTGGTCTTGGAAGACGGGCAGGCTTGCCTCTGCTCCCCGGAGGACTGCCGGGGCTTCTCCTTGGGCTGCAGGCCCAACTCTGCCTCCCTCTGTAAGAGGAGGTGGGCAGGCTGGGGGGGTCCAGGGATGGCACGATTAGCCATCTATAAAAAAACTCGGGAAAGAGCAGTTGATTTAATTTTTGGATTAAATATAAACCAAGAAGTGACATTTTGGGACTGAGGGCTATCAAATATGCTAACGGTCTTGAAATGTATTTTAAGGAAGAAGGGGGATGGTGGTTGGAAGAGGAGAGGAGTAGTCTGCTCGGTGTCCCTGAGGGACAGGGAAACGCATCGTGGGTTTGCAGAGCAGGCGGCTCGGAGTAGGAAACTGGGAACTGCCCAAGGAGCTGGGGGGCCTGGGGCAGCTCGCTCTGGAGGACTGTCAGGTCTTCAGGAGGCTTCTGCCAGGGTGGACACCTATGCCAGGAATGGCACAGGTCCTGCTTGGGCAGGGGGCTCTGAGGCCACTTCCTGTGACTCTGTCATTCTGTGAGAAGAAAAAGTACTTCCCTCTAAACAGAACTCTAATTTTGGAAGGAAGCCAGACAAGCTGAGCGACTCTTCTCTTTTCGTGAACCCAATGCATTTGCCTTTGCTGCCTTTGGGTAGCTGTTTTGCCCAGCATGCAAAATGAGGAGCAAGTCAGTGGATGAAGCCCCTTGTCCCACTGTGCCACCTAAAAAGTTTCCTTGAGGTGTATCTACAGGAAAAGAGTCTTAAATGACATCAGCAATCCCTTTTGAAGGAATGGATGGAAAGGAGGAGTTCAGCTGCTAAGAGAATGGTGGTTTTCTTTTCAGGAGGCAAATGCGCATAAGTAGGCACTTACGGAGCAGTAAAACAAGAGACCCCACTTCCAAATTACCCTGTTACGGAGCATGTAGAGGGCACACACTAGCCTTTGGTTAAAAAGGCTTTCCTTGGTCGTTTTTCACTGTTCCAACTATGACACGTCACCTTGGGCTGGTTTGGAAGATGCTGACAGTGACTGCAAGTGTAAGAACGCCATCGCAGGAAACGTTACAAAGGCTAGGCATGGGTGTTGGGGCTCTCTTTTAAACATAATTAAACAGCGCTGACAGTGAGCCGAGTGCCTGTGATGCTCCGTTGCTGTACTCTGTGAGAATAACTGCGGTCACCGCACAGCTGCCTTCCCGCTCATGTGAATTCGCCAGGTTGGAGGCTCCTGGGCTCTGGGGTTTATCCCGTCGGACAGAGGCGTTTCCCTCTGGCGTGGCAGAACCGCGCGGGGCTGTGCAAGCACGGTAGCTCCACGTTCCACTTTCCCGCGTGCTTAGGTACCGGCCTAGCAAGCTGCCTCCGCTCGCCGTGCTCTCTGTCCTTCCACTGCAGATGAGCTCGGGATGCGTCTGCTCCGCCGGGGACGTGCTCGCTGCTGCTTCAGTCATTCTTCCCACTTGGTTCTAATGTCAATAATAACTGCAGAGCAAAATCAAGTGTCCTTAATAGCCTCTTGCGGGAATCTTATCAAAAGGCATTTGCAATTCTTCAGGCATTTTCCTTCTGCTTTATATAAAGCAGATTTGTGGCATGAAACAACAGTCAGTGACTGTCACTTATGATAAAATACTTATTACTATTCACAGCAGCGCTGGCCACTGTGAAGCCAAGTGCGTGAAGGCAGTGGTGAATACTGAGTGGGTGCTCAATCATGATGGTTTTCTTTCGCTCAACAGATTTCACGATGAAGTTGCCCAGGATTTCTATTTTAATAAGCTCCCTTCCTCTCTCCCCTTGGCCAGTTCATTAAGAAGAATCCCAAATGGCTCATCATCTCTCCAGCCTGTGGGAAGCGCGGTCTGGCTCTGGCAGTGACCTTGCCCTGGCTGGGCAGCCCCCGGATCTGAGCCATTAGTGCCTTCTGTCTACCTGGCACACACAGCTCAGGTGGCTGGGATGGAGGGGTCTTTCTGAAAACCCAGATCCCTGTGATTCCTTTTAAAAAAAAAAAAAAAAAAAAATCAATGTAACTTAAGAGAATTGAGCAGAACTGATTAGAGGTTTGTAGAGGGTTGTATGTTGTGTGTTTGGTGGTTTGGTTTTTTTTATGTGGACGAACTAGGGGTAGAGTAAGAATGTTCTTTTTTTTTTTTTTGCTAGATTCCATCCTTGCATGGTGAAATAGTAAAATCCAGTCCACCTCTGAACCTGGCAAATGCATTCCAGTTTCCAAGCACATACTGATGCTTTAAAGAAAAACAAAAAAGGGGGCAAGGGGGAATCTGCAACACTTTAATAGTATGTTTTTACATTAAATCTTCGTTATCTTTCTTCCATTAGGGGTATGGGATACTGCTTCATTTGCGTGCTGCTGCGTAGCTAGATGCTTTGGAGCACAGCAAAACACTGAGACATGCCTGATAGCCTTGCAGTGTCCAAGGAAAGGATGGAAGGGNCCCCCCCCAGCACCTCTTCTGGTGATAGGAGACTCAAACTTGGCAAAAATGGTGATGCCTGGGAGAGACAAAGCACTCCGGGCGTTGAACGTACTCGGTGTCACGCCCAGTCTCTGCAGACCCCTAACGCGGGAAGCAGAGCGCCAGTGCATGGACGTTTCCCAGCGGCGAGCCCCGGGCGGGAGGTCGCGCCGCCGGAGGAGCGGGACTGCAGTGATCATCCTGCCTGGGTGCTGGGCGACAGGAGGGACCTGCAGGTGGACGTGCTGGGGCAGAGGGTCGCTGACACCGAACCCCTGGGACTGGAAGGAAGATGGAGTTGTGCCCGCGGGGTTATGTTAAACACCTCGCTGCGCACATCAGCCTCAGCAAGGTGGTGACTTACGCTCCCGACTGGTTTCTGGTACCGTCACGTCCCCTGAATCCAGCCTGCCTGGAGGTGAGCTGGCTTTCCACTAGTTGCCCTTTATCATTTTTGCGGAAGGTTCCGCGTTACTCCCGATGAAGGGAACAACAGGCTCAGCAGCACGGTGACCTTGCTTATACCGCGCAGGCTCGTATTTTCCTGCTGCACTGGAGTCCAAGAAATAAATCTTGTGCTGTGAGTTGCCATATGGTCCCGAAGTCCGGCCAGGTGAGAGCAGCTGGTGCATCCCCTGGATTATGATATCATGTGGAAGACAGCACCTGGCTGCTCTCGGCTGGGCTGTGGCAGCCATCAGGGTTATTGACTGGTCCGAGAACCTTGCGTGGGGTTGAATGAAAGGTTATTCTGGGCTGTAAACAGATCGTGATGGATTACTTTAATATTTTACTTCTAGTTCTGGTCAGAAACTTTTGACAGTCGTGTTGTTTATTGCAGATATTTTGTTGTAAAATACTAAAAATCCTGCATCCTTGGCTGTTTATGAGTAAATTTGGACTAAAAATATTTCCTGACCTTGGAGGGGTGAAAAAAAAAA
>VZTL01060801.1:0-15871 GCA_013400535.1 Scopus umbretta
AAAAAAAATAAATAAAAGAAAGAAAAGCTGACAGTGTGACAGTGCTCAACAGCACAGTCCCCTGCCAGCCCAGCATCCTTCCCACTGTGGGGGGCCAGGTACCCCGCCTCGGTGCTGCCATTGAGACCCCACAAATCCCAGCCCTGCAGAGCTGTTCCCAGCAGGGAGGACATGCAGAAAACACGACTGTTTTCTCTGCCTGGAGGGACGCACAGCTCTTCCTTCCTTCTGAACGACACCAAGGAGGGGAGGGGAGGCGAGCAGGGCAGCGCAGGGCTGCCCAGCAAATGTCCTTTCCAGGGCACTGCCTTCCTGGCACCATCACGGTGGCGGCCTCCAGGGCTGCACCCAGTGAGGCGGCTTTTGCATTTCCAGCACCCTCACCACCTGCCCCGCGGGCACCCCAGCCCAGGGTCCCTGCTCCAGGGCTGGCTCCTGCCCAGCCTTCCTCAGCCGGAGTGAAATGGGAAGAGAAAAGCCCCCCTCCACCTGCTCAGTGCACTGCTAAAAGGCAGCCACTGCCCCTTCCCCACCAGAGCCCCACATGGACCTTCCCAAAACTCAACATCTAAACAGCAGCCATGGGGACCAGGGTGCTCGGGGTGACATCCCGGTGGCAGTGACGGCCTGGGCAGTGCTGGGCTCCCTCAGCTCGGTCACACCACCCACACCAGCCCCCAAACAAACGGCGTAACTCAACGAAGGCTTTGGTTCCCCACCCAGCTGCAAAACAGCCAACTTTTGTGTGTTTGGAAGTAGTTTATTGAACCGCTCAAGCATAAAACCAGCCACCCAGGAAGGAAGGGCTGAGGGACCAGCGCCCACTGGGTGCTAGCGCGGGGCACCAGGGGCTGCCATGGCTGGGGAAGGCTCCACAGAGGGGAACAGGCCACAGCTCCTGCGAAGGAGCGCCCCAAGGCCAGGCTCACTCTTTGCACCATCTCTCTTCTGCATAGGCCTGTTTAATCATGAGGCTGCAAAAGGGAAAAAAGAATATTTCTTGACAACCTCCATTTTAAATCCTCTCTCAAGGGAAGGACACCCCAGAACTAGATGGCAAGGAGAGGCCTTGGGCTCCCCTGCAGCCCCTGGGTCAGCCCGACATGGTGACAGGAGGGCAGTGACAGCTCACAGGGTCACACACCTCCAGCATCACCACCTCTTCCCCCGCTCCAAGTTTCATCAGCTCCCACAGAGTCCAGTCCATACAGGACCATTGGCCAAGAGGACACGGCCTGGCAGGATAAGCCTTTATGTCATAGAGAAAAAAAAAAATCATACAGCGGCAACAGAAGCACACAGCTCTTTGCACTGCAAATACATTAGATTTATGCTCAGCTCTGCTTTTTCTTGCCTTAACATCTTGGCAGTTGCCTTGAAAACATCTGTTCTCCATGAGGCAGCAAGAACCATCCACCCTACCACCACCCACCAGGTTCCTGGGCTCTGCAGTTTGGAATTTGAACCAGCTGAGCTCAGGCTGAGGCTCAGAAACGTCAGCTTTGTACCCTTACCATCAGAGGTCACAATAAATAAATTAAAAAAAAGCTGCAGAGCTGTGAGCCCTTGGAAGGGCAGCAGCAACATTTGCAGCTCGCAAAGCCGAGGCTGGGTTGGTTTGTTGGGGCAAAGCTGCCAGCAGACACAGCGGCAGCTGACCGAGCCCACAGCAGCCTGAAGAAGGTGAAAAACCTGTTCAAGCTTTTCCCAGTAAAGGCTGTGCAGCGCTGCGGGACATCGAGCCCAGCCACCCACCCAGGTGTTTCTGGGGGCTGGCAGGACACAGGGCAGCCAAGAGCAGCTGCTCCTGGCAGCATCCATCCCACCGGCACCTTCCTCCCAGGGAGGTGCATCGTTCTCCGAAATGAGCCCATCCTGCCCACGGCTGCCCGGTGCCTGCCCCTGTGCCTCTCACTGGGGCCTGGAAGCAACAGGTCTGCACACGCCGGCCAGGAAGATGCCACTGAACCCCACTGGGTTTGAATCCCTACACAAACACATGGGGAAGGAAGTTTTATGCATTAGTGATTCTCTTGCATTATCATAAGCATTTCCTGGCGAATGCCCACCTAAAACTCATGTGAATTTTGCCATTTTGAAGCCCACTGCTCTGAAATTTAGTACTCTGCTGAGCTACATCCACAGGTGGGCAAAGCAAGAAAAGCCATGCTGACACCCTGGGGCTCAACTAAGCGGGTGCTGACCCTAAGGTGCTCCATTTGCACCTGTGGTTCATCTTCCAGCACTAAGGGAGGCCACCTTGGGTGTGGGAACAAGCCACCAGGGCTCAGACATGCCCGCCAGCCCTCCTCTCTGTGGGAAAGCCATCCACGCCAAAGGGGCTGACGCCTTCTCCACCCCGGCCAGGCCTCTCTGAGTGCTGCTGACAGAGGACCAAAAGCCCACCCACTGTCCCTGCAGCGATGCCTTAAAGGAAGGTATTTCCCCTCTCCGCACACCTCCACGGACTGCGACAACTCTTCCGCCAGAATGCGACAACTCTTTCGCATTAGTCTAACGCTGTCAGGTTTAGGCAAAATTCAAAGGATGCTGTTGAATCTCATGCTCACAAGTAAAGGTTTAATGTTTCCTATTACTTCAAAAAAGTTCAAGATTTCAGAAGTGAATTTCTAAACTTTTCTTTGAAGTCCCCTGCTAGAGCCCACGCTCCCGGCTGAAGCAGAGCAACAGCAGCCCCCAATGGGCGGAGAGCCGGAGGCCCCGGCTGCCCGGCCCTGCTTCGCAGCCGTGCTCAGTTTAAATGCCATGGTCGTTCATACTCACTTTTAATAACTACCTACCAGCCAAGTAATTAAGCTTCGGTAAACAGTAATTTTCAAATATTATCCATGCATCAAAACTCACCTCCCTCTTTTTTTTTTTTTCCCCTCCTCCAAAATAATACTATGTGCTGAGCACTCTGCAACTGGAAAACCTCATGGCAAAACACGCTCTCACTTTGTAATTACAGGTATGTTTGCAAGGGGGGAAAAAAAACCAAACCAAACCCAAAAACCCCAAAGCACTTAATTCCCTGTTTTTACAGCTTTTACAGCTAAACCCAGGAAGGGACACAAAGGGCTGGGCTCTGCAAAAGTAGCTGGTGCAGAGCAATCAGTCCTGCTGGAAAAGTCTGAAATCCCCATTGCCAGTGCTGGGAGGAACAGGGAGGGAAGGGAAAACAAACCAAACAAAAAACAATATCCAGTGCCTGCAGTTCCAATAACATCGGTGCCAGATACACAGGGGAGCGCGCAGCCCGGCTCCTGCCAGCAGCCAGCACAGGGATGCCCGGGCCTGGCGGCTCTGCGAGTCGCGCCAGTGCCTGCTGCAGCTCGCAGGGCGAGGAGCACGTGGCAGAGCGCGCGCGGATGGGCGCCAGGGAAGGCTCCTGCTGGGAGGATGCCGGTGGCCTTGGCCCCGGTGAGGAGCAGGGATGGTCCCGCCTGGGGGAGGTCAGAAAGCCACCAGCTTGCCTAAATTCAGGCCCAGGAGGGCCCACAGAGAGGGAACTATTTTTAGTTGTGCTCCACCGCACCTAGCCATTTTTCTCCAAGTCAAAGGCTTTATCCTGGACAAACTTTGCTTTTTGGTTTAAAAGCCCTTTGGGCTTTGACTGTGTCAGCTTTGACCAGCACCGCTCCCCTTCCATGCAGGCATCTCCGAGACATCAGGAGAGCAAAGTGCAAAATTGCTGGTGCTAGTCAGTTGCCCCATTGCTGCTGAAAGAGAAATACCACTGCCCTGGTTTCAGCCACAGACCTGTCACTCTCCGCCCTGGAAAAGCCACAGGACTTTGGGCTGGGAGCTCCCCAGCTCCAGCAGAAGCTCTTGCAGACCCACGTGCCACGGGGCAGCGTTTTCCCACAGCCCAGCAACAGGCAGCCGCTCCCTGGCTCGCTTTGCCCATGGTGAGGGTCCTGCACAGCAGCCACAGGCTGCCTGTGGCTCCAGCCCACCCGTGGGGCTCCCTGGGGAGCGGCTTTTGGGCTCGATACAGGCAGGGGAACAGAGGGCCCTCGCTCAGAGGAGCGCTCCATGTCACCTCCAGCCTGTGATGGCACAGGCAGAGACACGGGCACGGCAGCCTGGAGGAGCTTTGCTCGCCGTGAGCCTGCCTGGACTCACTTTGCAGTCGCCTCTTGCCCCCCCACCAGGGTCCTCTCGAACTCAACCCAGTATGGCCTCCTGATTTTCACACCTCAAGTCGCCGGTCCTGGGTCTCTGAACATTTCTGTTTACATACACAAAACAAAAAAAGAAAACAAACAAGCCACCATGAGATTTTGCTTGAATTCTGGTATGTCGAAGCCAGGGAGAGGCTCATGTTCGCAGTGTGCCTTCAGCTCTCCCCCACAGAAAGCACGCTGTGCCACCCACCTTTAAAGGTTACTGCTTTAATGAATTTATGGAACAGCTCTCAGAAAACTCTTCTGGAAGACATGCAAGGGTGACACTGCCTTGCTCCCGGGCTAGCAGCAACCAGAAATGCTTTGGAAAGGACACTAACCTGTGGCAGAAGGAAAAGATGAAGCATTCCATTTCATTTTAACTAAGCCAGCTGAAATGCATGCCAGTGCTCTAGCGAGGCGTGCAAGGGGAGAAGGTGGACAGACCTACAACACCAACACTTTGCCAGGGCACCAAAGACAGCAGGCAGAGCCCCTTAAGGCTTCTTTGAAGCATTAACTACTATATGTTAACTATATATGCAGACAAGGATATTTTCTCTGAACAACAGACCACTGCCAAGGCCATATACTAGACATGATTTGCATTAACTGAGTGTTGGTAGAAGTCTCTTTATGAGAGGTAACTTTGCAACCAAGAACCAATCCGAGTAAGCGATGTGTATAGTAGATATATCCTCCCACACCCACCTCCTGCGGTGCCCTTTAAAAACAGATGGAGATCTTTGCAAGTATTCTCAAACAAGCTGTTCCCATTTCCCATCTTCCCAGAAAAAAGCTGTGGCGCTTGGTTACCTCTGAAGAGATAGAGAGCAGGGAGTTTTAGTATCATCAATGCCGTCAGAGATGACACCAAGGTGATCACATCCCTCCTGCTTCAGTGCTACTGTAGCAGTAACGAGTTACACAAGACAGCCGTAGTACCGCATCTTCTCGCCGAGAACCAAACAGCAACAAGACGAGGCAACAGCTGCCTCCCTGACCTTGGCTGTCTGTACAGTTAATCACAGCTGCATTTATACCAAATATAAATGTGCCTCTGACCGTTCCTAAGCAACTATGCCGACTGCTTAGGGCTCAGTTTGTCAAATCGGTCCCTGAAAAGCTTAAGAGATCTCGGGCAGGGCAAGGCAGAGAAGGGAGAGTCCTTGCCTAGCCATGTGCAGGACCGACTCCACCGGCACATCTCCGGGTCCCATCGTGGACCACCCCATGGACACAAACAGCCACCCAGGGCAGAGAAAGCAGTTTTGTTTGGTTTGGTTTGTTTTTTTTTTTCTTTCAAATTACTTACCTATTTCTAAGACAAGAATTTCAGGGGAGTGAAGAGTAGCTTGGGTTTGCTTTTTTAAAGAAAGTCTGCTATGCCGGTTAACCAAACCCATCTCCTGCTGCAGACACACACATTTCTTCCTCACCTCCCTGCCAGCAAGAGCCCCAAAAATCTGCTAGAAAAGTCGGGGGGTGTGTGTGTGTGTGAGTGTGTAATGAGAAGAGCCTGAAGTAGGGAAATTTCCATTCATACACCCACTTCACTCTCTTCTCATGGTCTGTCCTACAATAGGCACCCACACCAGCGAAGGCGGTAAGAGAGATGGAGCAACCAGCGGCATGAGGACAGTAGCCACAACGTGCCATAGGATCCGTCACAGCCCGCCTGCCCCAGCCTCCCCCGTCACGCTGTTCACCTACACCCACCACAGCACATCTCGCGTGACTCAAGAGCGCAGCACATCATTCATCCAGAAGACAGCATTATTATAAATTACATGAATTTAGTCCTCAGGTCAGCTCATGATCAATTCCCCCCCCCAAGAATTCTCCCTCACAGCTGTGGGTTTTGAGCACATCTGCAGTTTTTACCCTGCTAGCTTGCTTTTGCTGCCTGCCCGGCAGAGTGGGTACCTGCCCTGCGTGGCCTCCCCTGCCCACGGAAACATCTCCTCCCATCCTCTGCTGTACCGTAAAGCAAGCACCCTTACTGAACTCCTGCAGGTGCCAGAGCTGGCTACACCCTCACCTTTTTCTTTCTCTAATTAGAAATCTTTTGCAAAATACATCCAGAAACACCCTACTGAAGTGTGTCATCTTAACTCAGACATTTTACGGTGACTTCTTGTCAACGCTGTGTGATCCTGGCTCGCAGGCAACAGGGCCAAAGGTGGTCTGTCCTGTTAAAAACCCCTCTTGGTGTTTCCCCTTGAGCCCTAAAAAAAGAGAGTTACTTGAGAAATATCCGCTCCTGCCCCCTCCCCACCTCCTGGGGCTGGCTCCAGCTTTCCACGACATGGGGGTGGCAGCTCAAGGGATCCAGGGGCACCCACATCCAGGCACAACACGTCAGGTCTTGGAAGCAGTCAGGGCGACCGTGCTCCTGTAACGTGGCCTACACCCCACGAGAGCGGGGCAGCAGCGGAGCAAAAATGCCCGCTGGATGCGGGGAAGACTTTTTGCCCAGAAGGGCAGCTTGCGGGGCAGGGGAGCCAGGGTAGTCTGCAAACGGTGTGCTACGAACACACCTTATGAAGGTTAAAAATTTCTTCCCATGATGTCTCTCTTCAACACTGTGTAAGAGCCAAAGATAAAAAAAAACCATGATTTTGACCATCTTTCCTGATCCAGAAAATAGTATTTTTCATTTCCTATCCCCCCTTTCAGAAAACATACATCGCATCAGGGTTTCTGTTTCTCCTGGGACACCCATTCCTTTCATTTTTCCACACTACACTCGCCTTTACAGAATGTAAATAAATGTAATCAAAAAAAAGTCACTGTAATAAACTACTGTTTTCTCTGGAACACCCTTGCACATGCTGGTTAAGCCAATGACAATGTGTGGGACAAGGGTACATGGTACAAGTTGCAACAACCAAAGCCTCTGTGGAGAGAAAGCAAACAGGACAGCAACACAGGTTCAGCTGATCCTGCATTCGCTCCGCAATGTAGCATCTCATACCTGGAAGTCAATCCCAAACTTTCTTCCACTAGCAGCCAGCCATCACACAAGCTTTGTTCTAGACAGAACAACACAAATAAGCCACACAAGGATTTAAGACACACCAAGCCGCTCGGCTTTTATGTGAGAATAGAAAATAACATTTAAGTTCTGGTACAGAAAGTCAACTGAGATCAGCATCTCCCACCAGCACAGTCTGTTCCAGGTAGATAAGAAACAAGTGTTAGGACGAAGCCCAAAGCAGAACCAGTCGAGCAGAAGTAGGGAAGAAACCTCAGAGGGAAACGCCAGAGAGAAACAGGAACCAAAAATTTACAGCTTTTCATTTTCTTGCTCAGCGAGGACAAGAGTTGCTCAAGTTGCTGGAGATTTAATCAGTGTTTAAAAAAAAAAAACACAAAAGAGAAAACCCCAAACCTGGCTGTCAACCCCAAGGACCCAGCTTCCTTGAAACTTGTCTTTCTCAACTGTGAAATTGAACAAAGGTCTTTCCTCATTTCCCACATTTTATTTACTCCTTCATGTAACTCCTCAGTTTAGGAAGCCCTTTGCTTTGCATAGCAAATCAGCTACATTATTTACACTGTGCTCATCACCAAGATCCAAGTGTCCTGTAAAGTACATTCACAGAAGTCAGCAAAAACTGACAATGCCAAGGAGATTTTTATTTTTCCACAATTAGTCCTCTCAATTATAATATTCATTCCATGGTGAGTAAGGCCAGGGTCAGCATAATCTCTTAATATATTATTAAATCAGTTTTGCTGAGAAGGAATCATATTATTGATTTTTTACCCTGGTGGAGTAACTGTTTAACCACAGGTGTATGTCAGCAGTTGAGCAGTAAGAGGATGTTTAGTGTCTCGAAGCACCATCTGCATTAATAACATTCATTCTCAGTAGCATATCTACAATATAAAACTGATATTGCTCTCTTCATTTATTTTACTAAAACCTTCATGAACAACAAGGATTAACTCTGTAGATTCCTTCTCCTCATCTGCCCACAGCAAAATGTTTTGGATTCCCTGAAGTCACCTACTACCAACTCCACCACTCTCCGCCTGGGCTAGCAGACCTCCCAGCCGCCCTGAATTCCGCATTTCTGCAGTATTTAGCTGAACCAAGGCAAGGCAGCCTCTTGCTCTTCTTCCTCCCCATCTCCAGGATTTACATACCTTGGCTTACGTACCAGCAGCAGGGGTACACAACAAAGGTTCCATCAAAGCAACTTCTTTACCAAGAAAGAGGTGTACAAATATTTCCTGATCTTTGCTAGAGAGTCTTGCCTTTGATAAAAGCTACAGTCAAATGCCTTTTTTAAAAGGCTTCTTACGAAGAGTCAAAAGCTGTGGACATTTGATCCCATTCTCGGAGTCCTTGGGCACTTTCACATCAACACCAGAAGCGACATTCTCACTGCTGGCGAAGCGGCTGTGTGAAAACACAGAGGAACTCCTCTGCTCTGCATTACGTTTCTTCCACTAAGGAACAGTGGGACTACAGAAAGCAGCAGCTATGGCCAACATTATGGCTTGGGCGCCACCTTACTCCCTGAGTTCTCTCATTTCCCTCTTCTTCTGGATTTTCTAGGATTGCTCCCCAACCTGTACAAATAGCGTCTTAGCCCCCAGCCCCACCATTACAAAAGAACAAGAAAACCCAAACCCCAGTTTGTACACCCAAGAGAAACCCCAGCTCTATTACTGTCCCTCTTCACCTGCTGCCCAGCCCTTCCACACATCCCACTTGTACTCTTGTCTCCTTGGAGTCCGCTAGCCTTCCCAAGCACAGACCCAAGATCACCAAGATGCTTCAGTGGTCAATGGCAGTCATCACAAAGACGTTCAGCTCAACCATGAATACTGTATTAGCAGCAACGCTCCTTTAATCTTCAGAAGATGGTCTACACTGGTCTCACAACCTCCTATGATTCCATGTGCACTTAGAAAGACAAAAAATTACACAAATTGTTTTGTTGGGTTTTGTTTTGTTGTTTTTTGTTGTTTTTTTTTAAAGCTTCATTTTTTGCTGCCCTTCAGCACTGTCTCAGCATATTGCACAATGTTTTCTTTACTGTAAAAAAAAAAATCTTCTGTGTCAGGCAGGAAGAAAGAAAGTTTTCTCAGGAGGCTAATGCGTACTATTGTCTGTAATTAGAGGTAAGTGGTTGCTTGTGTGGCCATCAGGAAGTATGACCTAGTCAAACAAAAAGAAAGTGTTATTAATGGCTTGTCCAGAAACAAAATCTCCCCTTTCTCCCCCAAAACACACACTTCTTTATTCTTTTTATTTATTTATTTATTTATTAAAAAAGGCATTTTTCATATGCCTTTTGCCTGGTCTCCCGAACAAAAATTATACAAATCTGCTTGCCTTCCCTCCTCTCCCCCACTCACATTAAAGTTTGCCAGCTGGCAAACTTTAACCAAATTTGACAGAAAGGCAGTAGTCTTAAAGGCTACCTACAGCTTAAATGGGAAAAATAAAAAGTAAAATAAAAATCAAGGAGTTGCTAGAGGAGCAATCCTATTGATACCCAACGAAGGGAAAGGTAAAGACTGCTCAACTCTTTCACACTGCTCAGCAGCAGCCTGCAGGCTAACCAGCAGCACCACTGAACCCCTGCAGCGCGCAGTGCCCCTTCTTCAGTCAGCAAGCCAAGCAGAAGGATATGCGAGGGAGACTGGTGAGGGCTGAGAAAACATGCAATGTTTGTAGCAATATGAAAATAAAAAGAAGATAGTAAGGATGATGGAGAGAATGTAGCAGACAAATCTCTAGGAGACTCTGTTACATTAATTCAGCCTCTTAGAAAACACCTTGCTTCCTTAGGTATTAGCTTTTCCAAGTGTTTTTAGAAGTTGTTGAATTTCTGCTCATATGTATGTCAGGGGAAGGGTTTTCAAGGTGAGAGTTTATTGCAAGCGTCTTAAAGTCTGCCGGGACCAAGTCTCAAAGTTGTCCTTATCATCCATCTGCGGATAGCTGTACCACTTATGAAATACTTAGAGAAAGTTTTTCTTACCGATGTGGATCTGTAAGAGCCCAGTCTGAAACGGCAAAAAATAACTTCTGCTACAAATCTTCCAAAGCCATGTAAAATTCCTGCAATGTCAAACGAGATTTAAATTGTCACAGGTAGTAAGACCGTAGTATTTACAGAAGTATTACAACAAAACTCTACATAATACTTAAACAGGATACAGTGCAGTAAACTGGTACGTAAAACACAGAGAAATTAACATCAAGGGTGGGGGGGAATTGCAACATTCTGAAATGCATCAATAAAAGCAAATCCAAAGCTATCCAAGCAAATATAATTCCCCTCTGCCCGACTTTCATGGGTGAAAATACATTCTGTGAGACAGAAACATCTACTTTGAAAGAGAGCTCTTACTTCAAGGTCTCTTTACTATACTCTGTTCAAGTGAAAGCCAAGAAAAGAAATGACATGTAATCAAGATACCCTATTACGTCTTGACTAATAAGTGAATCGTCTTTCCAACTTAGTTTATTTTCACTGAAGGAGCAAACCTTGCAGTACATTGACAAATTTCACAAGGAAAATCCTCCCAATTACTTCAGATGGAAGTGTTAGCTCAACTTTTGGCACTGATTTAGCACTAGATCCCAGCCATAAGAAATACACAGAAAATCAGAAGTCAGAGTGCGTGTGTGTACATCTATCTATAAATATCCATCTCCTTGCTCTTCCAGAAGTAAATAAACTATGCCACAGTTACCAAAAAGGAAACAACAGGCCCTCAGAACAGCAGAAGCAGCATACTAGGACACTAAAAATCAGTAGTTTTCATTGCACATTTCAGTGCACACAAATGGGCACTTGATCTTAAACCTGCTAGAGGTTCAGGACTCCCCTGTAATTTATTCGTAACATAATCACCATGACCAAAAAGTAGTTCTGGTATAGCTTAAGAGGGAGAGCACTGCAAAGTTACCTGTAGTTGAAAAAATTCCCCCAATAATGCCACAGAGCCTCACTAAGAACTGCCAAAAAGGCATGTGTTCTTCTGTCACTGTCACCATAAGTGAACTGATATCATATTTCATGAATATTCCTGACACCCCATGGCTGCCAGCTGCATGGTTAATTACTCTTTCCTGAAAGAAGAGAGAGAAACACAAGTTAGTCACTTCTTATTAGTCACAAGGACAACAAGCTTAATAGATGCGATGACAAAGAGCTACGTAATCAGAGTTAGCAATCAACAGAAGACCAGGGAACACCAAGATAACTTTGGCCTGTGCCTTCTGAAAGTCAAACATCATTAAGTAACAATTTACATTCCTGGTCACTGGTCTTCTGTGCTGCATATCGGTGTTCACTATCAGGCTCTAGTACTATCCTCCCAAGGTTTGCTTACACGGTCCTCTAAAAAAGGATGTTTATAACTAGGTTGCTTCTGGTACCTACGAGGACAAGTGCCACAGTCTTGGTCTAGCCTGTGAAGTCAAGTGAGCGCACTGGTATAAGACAGTGCCCCAACTCTTCCTACTTTATGTGCTACTATTAATCACTTAAATCAGGATTAGACCTTCAGGAGATATTTAAGTTGCTGAACAGCCTTAGCTATGGCAGTTTTCCCAGAGGGTGTATATAAATCTGCATACTGCATCTAAGACTCATTCATCTTCCTTCTTCTTTGGAGCAAATCTCTAGATTCACATGCCACAGAGGATTTAATTGCTGTTTTTTAAAAGTATCAGGGAAGACCCTAAACTAGAGTATACCATAACAGAAATTCAGAAGCCTAAGTTAAATTAGACCCATACCTTTTTTTTTTTCCTCAGTGCATACTTACACATAAGCCATAATCTATTACTTTGATGGGGGGTGAGGGGGTAAGGGGAAGAAAATGAACAAAATTTCAAAATTTCTGGGGTCTGAAAACTGAATACCAGTATCAAGCCTCTTTTCAAAATTTCTCTGTCAGTCAGGTCATTTCAGACAACAGTCACACAGCAAGAAATACAACTCAATAAAAATAATAACTAAAACCATGACTACTCTAAACAGATCAGATGCCTCAGTCCTAATCCACAAACTTCTACAGTTTCTTCTTATGTGCTCAAATTCTTAAACCAAAAGACCCCAAAGAGGAGAGTGTGGCTGCTATTAATCTCTACTTTTTTAAAAGGTTTCAGGAGGAAAAACCTCAACACAATCTGAAGTTTCTTTCAAAAGTTTGCTATCATTTTGTTGTTAGTGAAAGGCGTTGATAAATGCACTGCCAGGTAAGTCTGGCTGAAAATATACAAGGGCAGCAGAAAAGAACATAATTGACTGAAGACAAACTCAGCCATATCTAGGCTAACAAGAGTAGAGAAGACAGACAAGCAAGACCGAACAGAAAAGCAATATATCACAGCTCCATTCCACCTACAGTTGTAACAGCCTGTGCTCAAAAACCACACAGAATACAGTACAAAATAAAAAGCAGAATACCACTTTGGAAAAATACAGGCTAGGCAACTTCTCCAGTCAGCTAACATTGACATAAACATATTGTTTCTTTTGCTACCAAACCAACATAAAAAGGATGTCAGAATAATGTATCAGATGTCATAACAGGTCACAGAAACTTTGCAATGGTTAAAAAAACCCGACCCCCTCCCCAACCCCGAAACAGTACAGAAAGTTTTCTGTATTTCAAAAGCATATAAGCATTCAATGCTAGAGGACGGATGACCAGGCATACTAAGAAGGAAAAAAACTGAAGGTCGTTAAACAGAACCTTGCCATTGGCAAGGGACCGAAAAAAAAAAAATTTGTTTGTTTTTTCCTCTATTATTTCCCAAAGCCTTATTGGTCTTTTGAGGTCAAATGGTGAAAAAGAATACAAAGTTAAACAGACCACCTAAAACTCCACCCTCAAAAGATACATAATTCTTTTTCCACAAACCATTTTGTTCTGCTTCTAGCTTCTACTGCTGCAGAAGATTTAACTGTTGGTTGCTAAAACCTAGTGAAAATAACTAGCCCTGCACCAGATAACTCATCGAAGCCTTGCTAGAATTAAATCTTTTTGACATAAACACAGTACCTCAAACACTAACAATAGTGGAGATGATTCTGCCCACACCTTTCAAACTCTGCTTCCCAGTCTGTTCACCGCTGGCAATTAAACCTCAATGCATTCAAGTTTTAGCCATGGCTAGCTGACCACCTTTTTCCAGGTCTGCATCCATGCCTACTCTTACAAAATAAATGCACTAAGTTTTTCAGTGTTAACTGTTTTTAATAGCCTTTCCCAACTCACCTGCTAGGAGTATTTGGTTTCCACAGATAAACACAAACAAGCTTTACAGGCAACAGGGCTACCTACTGAGACAGCAAGAGCAAGCAAGTTTTTAAGGCCACTTTACCTCCACTATTCACAAGCCCTTTTTTCCTAAGCAACCTGTGACTGTGTTGCAACTTTCACAAAAAAATACATCCCCACAAAAAAATTAGAGAGCTAAGACTGCAAAGTTAATTGACAGAAACCATTTCACAGCAGAAGGAGAGAAAAATTTAATACCAGATGAAAAAAAATACAGTAAGGAGTAAGATAGGCAGTTGACAGATGTGCAGAAGGTGAGGGAGTGCCTCAGTTGTTGCAGAGAAAACACCAAGTATATTCCTAGAGCAGCAAGAGATGGGAATACATTGCATTATGAAATTGCTCTTCATTCCTCTCTTTACTCCAGCTTTCATGAGTTTTAGAGTGAACCTTTCCCTTCAGCAGTCTGCATGTCCCACATTGAGCCCCAAGACATCACTTCTATCTTACTTCCCCTAGCTATGTATTTTTCAGAAGCACAGCAAGGAGTTGCAAGGAAATAAAGATTTTTCTCCCTTGGAGAACACCACAAACTGTATTACAGTGAACTGCCATCCTAATCGCTGCATTTCCTTTCAACCCAAGGCTTCCTTCTTACCTCTCACTTTATCTGTCATTTTTAATTAAACTTTTTGCAAAGATTTTTTTCTTTGGCTTTTGAATAAAAGATCAAAACAGAGTTCCACGTCTGGAATTGAGACATGCAACTGGTACACATAAGGCCTTTTTCTTATTTACAGCAGTCTTTAAAATTAGTACCTTATCATTTGCTCATGCACTATGCTGCAATAGCCACTTTCTTTATGGATTCTGAATTAAAAGCCTATCCAAGCCCAAAAGTGGAAGCTCTCTGCTCTGGAAAATAATAAGAGTTGGTGGTTCAACAAAGGTTAAACAAGACAGCTGAGAGACAGAGATGCTTTCTGTGTGATTAGGTTTTCACACAAACTACCTTTGTTTCCATTTCTAACACTCCACAACCAAGCTCATGACATTCAAGCTGTGTTTTCTGGTTTGCTTCCCACACGCATAAAAAGCTAAAGGTGGATTAAATATTTGTAAAGCTACACAAAAGATTACAGACCTAAAACTTACAGAATTTCACCACCACCACCACTATTAGCATTCAGTGAAGTGGAAATGACTGGCTATCATCAGTTCTAGTATCAGACTCCAGATCTACAGGTACAAAACACTAACGCAAGAAGTTTAGCATGTGTCACCAAGCATATGTATTTTACCATCAGTATTACATTATTTACAGATAAATCTAGTGCACTGAAACATTCTACAGAGAGTTTCTTCACGCTAGAGTAGTTTTCAAAACCATGGTACAACTAAGTGTCCATTTTCACATTTGAGCTTTTGTTAAGAACAACCGCTGTTAGATTTTTCTCCGCATAGTTTTCTCTTACTTCTCCTTACCCTTTCTGTCACTGAAAACTGATGAGTTTCTGCTGAAATTTTATACGTATGGAGTTTGGTTGGCACAACTGTGATAAAATACTGGAACATCTGGTTGTCTAGAAGAAAACAAATCTCACTGTTGAATTAAGTACAAAGACCATCTAAGACATTCACAGACAAATCAAACAAATAATATTTGAAATAGTTAACCAGCTAAGCCGTTTACACTAGGGACATTCTTCAAGGAGTCCCAGCACCGCCAAGTCTACTTCAGCACCATCTGCATGAACAAAGTTCGTTTACATGGGCAAGGCCTATATCACATTTGTACTCAGAGTCTTTACATTTTACCCATGTAACAAACAGATTCATTAAAGTCAGGCCACTCAAAGCTTCAAATTAAATGTGCAGACAGTATTTTCCAGGACACTACAACTGAACAAATTTCATACAGTCACATTTTGCGTGATCCATACATCTCGACAGCAGTTTGAGTAGATTTTAGCCATTGAATTCTCTATACAATGCTGGAAGCCCTTCCACACTGGTTATGGTTTTTCTCTTGATCAGACAGACTTCTAGAGAATTCTTCTAGAGCAATCAGCATGCTTATGTACTTATGATTGCTCTGTCTTCATGAAATTCTCTAAGAGAACAAACACTAGTACACTGAAGCAATTTCTTTCAACTACCTTAAACCATTCTAGCTGGAACAGCCAACGGACTGACTGACTTTGAGACAAGAGCAGCTTTAGAAGGTTCTGGGGACCACTCTCATGGGGAACACAAGTCAGAGAATGAGACGTAGGTAGCTCTGTAAAGTAGGTTACTGTACTTCTTCATTTATACATGAGGAAACAGTGATACACAAACCCTTCCTGTAGTATCCTCACAAAATACACCATGGAAATGACAAACCAAATACAGGAATAGAGTCCAAGACTCCTGATGCTAGTTGTTTTTTTTTTTTT
>VZTL01060803.1:5391-39596 GCA_013400535.1 Scopus umbretta
TTACTTTAATAACACATATAGAAAAAAAAAAAAAAAGAGACATAAGTTCCAAAATTATTCCCATTAAAAAAAAAAGATGATATTACATAAAACAATTTTCCTTAGGACAAATTGTCAAAAGATGTATTTTTGATTACTGAGAAACCCAGGCAAAACCTCTCAATGCATTAGCTGTCGGGTCCATAGCTATTTCAGTTCAACATGTCCAACAGGACAACATGTAAATGCCACAGCTTTTGGAAGTTTATAACTTTTTTTCAAAAAAAGTCATCAGTCTCAGTAGCTTGAAGGCATCCAGAAAATGATAATTTCTCTTAACATATGGTCCAGCAGTTTACTTGCAAAAATATTCTCATTTTCTAAGAGAGACAGAAGATAGCTTCTGTATCACCATGAAAACCCTACCACCAGTGCTCTGAAGAGGTGTTCAACATCTATTTGCATTATATTAAAACGGTCTGAAACATCTTTTTAAAACTTCTGACCTATTTCATTCTTTTGATAATAACACTCCTTCCAGCTAAGTTACACCACAGATTAAATCAATCTTTCTGTCAATGATGATTTTGAGTTGGATACAAAGAAAATTTAATTTTGTTGTGATTTAACCCCAATCAGCAACCAAGCACCACACAGCCGCTTGCCCACCCTCCCCCAGCCCCGGTGGGATGGGGGAGAGAACCAGGGAGGAAAAAAAAACAAACTAAGTCCCATGGGTTGAGGTAAAGGCAGGTTAATAGGACAGCACAGAAAGAGAAAACAACAATAATAACAACAGAATATACAAAACAAGTGATGCACAATGTAATTGCTCACCACCCAGCCCATCCCCAAGCATCAATCGCTCCCTCCCCTGGCCAACTCCCCTAGTTTATATACTGAGCTTGACATCAGGTGGTATGGAATAGCCCTGAGGCTAATTGGGGTCAGCTGTCCTGCCTGCATTCCCTCCCAGCTTCTTGTGCATCTGGCAGAGCATGGGAAGCTGAAAAGTCCTTAACTAATTTAAACAGCTGAAACCAGGACAAACTTTTTAAAAAAATCTGAAAATTGTAATTGTCCAAGACTTTTGCAATGAAATGCATTTTTCTTAAAAACAATGCAAACCCAAATAAAAAAGAAGTTAGTCAGTCTACAATAATATATTATATGTGAATATGTTGGTCTGGAGGAAAAAAAGAAACAAAAGGAAAAAATTTAAAAAAGAAAATTCTCCCCCCAAAATGTCAAACATATTAATAAGAAATAGCTTTCTTTGATTCAGTTCCATAGTTTTTGTGTGCTTTTTTGTGATAAAATGCAACAAAACTTTGAAAGGTCTCAGCTCCACCCCGTAAAGAGTGGGCCTTTGATATCTCACAACACCGTGCCAAACAGAAAACCTCTCCATGTCTGAGTTCTAGCAAACTCTCTTTGCAGTTGAAAAGCATGGTGATTTACAGAAGCTGAACTGATGCAAAAAAGGGTTGTAACCCCTCTGCATTCCTGAATGATAGCTGTTGTCCAAAGTAGCCAATTGTTTTACTTCTGCACAGTGAACTTGCGATGACAAACCAGACTCTGACTGTAAAGGTCAAAACTCCATACACAGAGATTACCCAGCTTCAACTGGTCAACCACTCTTTGTAGTTTCCCATCATTTGGCTAAAATGGGTGTATAGGTAGAAGTTGGTTTGGAATTAGAAGGAAGAAAGCACTCTGGCCAAGAAGAAAATATACAGGCAATGATAAAAACAGAGAAGAAACTAATGAAGATGAAGTAAAAAGATGCAGCAGAAAAGATCACAAGTTCAATTACTTACAAAAGACTCAACACTACATCTACTTTTAAGATGTTGATCTTAGCACCTCCAGAAAAGTTACAGAGAGTAATGAATACAGTTAAACAGGATAAAGAATAAAAGGTATGGAAGTGCAGCTTTCAAAACTCCATTGTCCTCTCTTGTGAATGCAAAATCATTTGCCAGGTCCTTTCCATGGTTAAAGCTTGACACAGGCTCCAACTGAGGGCTGGCATTGCTTTAGGAGAGACCAATAGCACATGAAGGCAGTGATCAGGATGCATCCTAGCAAAATTGCATTAAAATAAAATTGCAATATTTTTCTTTATTGCTGTTACTGTTTTTCAAAACAGCTCAGCAAAATGTAGTTACAATTCTTTTATTAGACATAATACAAGTCCCTCATCAGTCCATCTGTAATGAACAAATATTTATTAGCTACAATGAATTACAAACCTCCACACGTGAATAAAAGGAAGAGAGTTAGAGGTAATTGTTTTAGTTTTATAATGTCATAGGCTTAATTTTATTTGCCAGATCTTCACAAAAATCCTTTCCGGAGAGCAGGAAAATATAACATGTTAATGTTGGCTGCTAGGCAAACAAAAATTAGTCTTACCAAAGAGGAGGAGAGAACTTGAGCTTATGTGACCAAAGTTAAGTGTATTTAATCACACTCTACTGTGAGCAAAATTACAAATTCAAAACTGCAAATGACATTCTAAGACAAATTCACCTGCAATCTGCAATCCTTTTAAGGAAGAAAATTTTTGTTGTGGTTTAACCTGGCAAACAGCTAAACACCACACAGCCGCTTGCTCACTCTCACCTTCCCCAGTGGGATGGGGGAGAGAATAGGAAGAAAAAAAAGTAAAATCCATGGGCTGAGATAAAGACAGTTTAATAGGACAGAAAAGGAAGGGAAAATAATTGTAATAATAATAATATTGATAATGATAATAATAATATACAAAGGAAGTGATGCACAACACAATTGTTCACCACCCGCTGACTGATGCCCAGCCAGGCCCCGAGCAGCGATCGCTGCCCCTCCAGCCAACTCCCCCCAGTTTCTATACTGAGCATGATGCCATATGGTATGGAATAGCCCTTTGGCCAGTTTGGGTCAGCTGTCCTGCCTGTGCCCCATCCCAGCTTCTTGTGCACCTGGCAGAGCATGGGAAGCTGAAAAGTCCTTGACTAGTGTAAACACTGCTGAGCAACAACTAAAACATCAGTGTGTTACCAACATTATTCTCATCATAAATCCAAAACACAGCACTACAGCAGCTACTAGGAAGAAAATGAACTCTGAATTAAGCTGAAACCAGGACAATAGTCTTCACAAATCTTTTTTCCTCTAATTTGCCTTTTTGTGTGATCATGCTATCAGTCACCCACAATAAGTTCTCATGAGTCTTAACCAACTAGCAAAGAAAATAATCTCAAAGTCTTTCTTTGTCCCCTTGAGGGGGACACTCTCCTAAAGAAGTTGTTGAAGAGAGAGGAAGAAAATTAACTCTATCCCAGCCCCAGCTGAAACCAAGACAATTATGTATGATCCATCATCTTTTAATTCAGTTGTACAATAAACCAGCTCCTCTTCAGAATAATTAAATAAAGGTGGTCTGCAGAATTATCTAAATGTGTGGAAATCCTTCATAGTGATGATAAATGTTGCATAATGAATTCTAATGTAAACTATCAAAGACATAGTTCTTAGCCGATAAGGAAAATATTAAAATGTAGATGCTAATCTCTATTTTATTACAGCCTATAATGATTTTGAGGAGGTTTCTATGTTTAAATGCAGTATAACTTTCCAGGGTTGATTAAGACTGTTCTTTCTGTACCGTGGTGGTAAATTTCTCATTTGGGCATTATGTTTGCTGTTGACTTTTTAAATCAAGCTCTTCTTCTTGTTTTGGGTGTGGAAGATTGAAGACAAAGTCAAATTGTGAAAGCAGGAAAGTGCATGTGCAGGACAAAATTGACACTGAGCATTTTATCCAGAGGAATGTAGACAGTTACTGCGTTTGGAAGCTTGAAGCTGGTCAGTCTGCTCCAACACATTTGGTTAGATCTTGCATTTCCTGACTTGACTGAGTTTTTTTATTTTATTCTGTGGACAGATCACTTGGTGGACATACTGAGAAGCAGCAATAAGGTGAAGTTTCCTTGCAGAATTAATTCTGGCACACTTGGTTACTGCAAAATATCTTCCACAGGCACAGACCAAACAAGGATTCTGGTCAGCAGAAGTCTCCTGTATTACCCAGGAAAAATGGCAGAAACAAGGTCCAGGCTTGACAGATAAATAAGAATTCCTGAGACTGAGCAGCTGCGCTACTTAAAATTTCAAAGACCAGTATGAAGACACCATTTTTTTCTGAAATATGTCAACCAACTAATATATACAGATAGAAACATATCCAAAATCCTTTGAAATCAATTGATATCACTACAGAGTTTCAAAGGATCTGTGTATCATACATTTTCATGTGATCTAAGACTTCGATCACATACCACTAACAGATTAAAGCAACAAGAACTATGTAGATTGTTGGTTTGTTTGTTTTTTTTTTTCTTGCATATGTTTAAGAGAAATCGTCATTCCAAAGTAATGGAATTTTGTGTTGAAAAAGAATTGCATATAAAGAAGTAGCAGTTAAAAATATAACCAAATATATATATAAACATATATAATAAACAGGTCAGACTAAGGTACTAATTTATTTAAGTATTAGCTCTGACTTGGCATATAAGTACTTATCATTAACAGTAAGATACTTGATGATATCTCATGCCTAATAAACTTACTGAAATTTTAATCAAAATGTACATCAGTCCTTGTGTGTTGCTGCTTTCTGTCCCTACTCTCAGGATGCTGCATGAGTTATTCACTATCTTACAGAGCAGAGAGAGTTGAACAAAGTAGTAAACAAGAGCTGGCATAGCTCTAGAAGTAACTATAAATATAAGCATCTTTATTAGAGTATAAACTGACTGCAAACCACAAGGTCATAGATGTGCTTAGGTGGGAATGACAGAACTATTAATGACACATAGAACTGCCAAAAAAAAGCTTTCATGCAGTATCCACATCTCTCCCAAAAATCCATTTTCCTAATAAAGCAAAAAGCAGTGCTCAGAATATCTGAATGAGAAGTAGCAAATTAGGTTGGATGAATGCATCAAGTGGAATGAGTTTGCTTGTAAACATCCATTGTGGTAAGCAAAGGAAGTTGAATGTGTTTTCTGCTTTCCATATGAGGCAGCTCACCTCAAATACCAGAGTGTGGACACTTAAATGCAAGTAGATATACATAAGGTAGATGTTTAGGCTCCCTCAGAGCAGTCAGTGAACCTGTAGGTCTCTGCAGCTGACCCTGTGTACTTTGGCATGAGGAAAGGATCCACTGATTCACCAACACCAGATATGTGTAACACGTAACACCTATGGTTTTGCTTAAACATAGGTTTATTTTCTTAAACATAGGCATATAATACTATTTCAGATGCAGTGATTGTCCAGGATATCTGGCTAGCATTGCAATATACGACAAAAAAACTTACAAGAGTCTTCTCACATCTGGAAAGGCAGCTTAGGAGTGAGATGCCATCTCAGATGGGACTAGGCAGCTTGTATCCATCATTTAGATACTCTAGGTTTCTTCACTTCACAGCTTAATTTCACTTTCCTTGTTTAAAAGTGAGGCTTTATAGCATACCCGGGAAGGTTAGAGGAAACTTCAGATGGAAGCAATTCAAGAATGAGCCGGACCATCAGAGAAGGCTGAAACGGTAGCGTCATTGCTGATAACAGGATGTGACATAGAGGAGCACGGGCACAGGATGATAAGACTTGGGGCAGAATCTCAGCCCTGGAGACTGCATGGCAATAAACATCTCACCAAAGGTCAGTTAAAAGAAATGCAGACGAAGGGCAAGACAGAACTAATTTCAGGGTGAACAAGGAGAGCAATGAAGTAGTATGCAACATAAGCAAAAGGCACAATATACAGTAAATTTGTATGTAATATGGAGCTGCAGACCAAAGGAGAAAGCAAAAGTGTTAAAAACTGAATCCAGAGGCTGGTGAATTGCTGTAATGCCCACTCCAGCAGCCTGAAACTAGCCACCTTAAAAGAAATTGTGGAAGAGTGAGAGTAACATCAAAGAAAAGGGTAGAAACCAAGAAGTGTGTGTATTATAAATTTATCTGTATTATTAATATTATTTAGTTGTTTTTTTTCTGTATGGAAGTATTTTTTGTAATAATTAGATGTTGAAAAATAATTACTCTTGAATTAAAATGCCACGATTTCTATTATATGAACAATAAATTCTTAACTTTCTATGTTAGATGCTTTTCCCCTTTGCTCATAAAGAAGATTTTGAGCATAACAAAGGTAAATGACCATGTAGTGTTTATTAATAAATAGAGGACCTAGAGGAAGGGGGATTATTTCAGTATTATGCATTGGAAGACTTCTTTTCTCAGCCTTAACATAAGCATCTATTTGCATGAAGGAAAAAATCTAGACTCAGTCTGTAGTAACCACTCGTTCTTCAGTAATACTTAAAGTATGAGGATACAACCTCTATCCTGCTATTTTATAAAAGGAAGTGGCAGTTTGCTCTCATTTGTGAATAGTGACTGTCAGTACTATATTGCATCAGTAAAAGCAAGGGAAACAAAGATGAAATAAATGAGCAAGTAACTGACCAATACAAAAAATAAGGAAAACAAATAACTAGAGAGATTCTCTCACTCCTGTCACTAAGTGATATCTGTATGATATTTTGAAAACCAAAATATTTCTTTAGATTTGTGTCTGGAAAATGGAAATGTGAATATAAGACTGAATATTTATATAACTCAGATTCTGAAAGAGTGCTTTGAAAACATTTGTAATGAAGCCTGGACCCACACTGAATAGCTTTGGAAATGTTCCAGATGTTCCAGGTGGTGTGGTTTTTTTGTTTTTGTTTTTGTTTTGTTTTTGTTGTTTCAGTTTGTGTTTTTTTCTTCAATTTTTTTCTTTTTAGTCACTTGATATTTCAATGCAGAAACAGTAAAAATCTTGCAGGGAGAGATGTCATAAACCACTGCAGTATATCAAAGAATATTTATAACTTCTAGCAAGGACTTCACCAGAAAAGGTTATTTGGCTAAATAAGATATCAAACATGCTATTCCCTATAATGTCTGTCACACATATTACATTTGATTAGAATTATAAGACTATAGAAAGAACTGGATATTTTTTCCTAGAGTGTTAACGCACTTGACTGAAATTATTAAAATCATGAATAAGACATTTATTTCAATAGTAGACTAGAAATCTTAGTCATGGACCACTAACTCCGCATGCTTCATAAGAGAATTTGGCAGCAAAAATTGTTTATGCCACAACAGGTTTCCTTCCATTTATATTGACTTCATCCTTGTGACCTAAAAGGGTGATTGTTTTCTTGTGAAAAGTCTTTACTGTAATTCAGCAAAGGAGAGAAACAGATGAGAGGAAAAACGCAGAGATGCATTGATCTATGTGACAGGAAGTATCCATGGCACATTAACATTTTTAGCAGAATAGAGATATTTATTGAAAATATTTTTGAGAAGCTGTATCAAAGGGAAGAGGCACACAGGCAACCATTTGAAAAATCGTTCTTTTTCCCACTCATCTGGTAGTTTAGTACACATAGATGTGACAAACACTGATGAGGACTTGCCTCCCGCAGCATTTTGTCAGAAGGTGATTGTTCTTCCTGTGCTATTCTGTGCAAAACCCAGACAAACTGTGGCTTAAAGTCACTCAAGAGATTATGTTGTTACATATACACTAAAAATGAAAACATATCTGGTTCTGTGAAGTATGTCCTTTTATTCTGATTTCACTATAAACAAGACCGAGGTTTTTAAGAATGACAGAACCTGCTTTTGGATGGATCCATTCCTTGTGATGGAAAAAAGATCTGAAGATCCAGTCAACACAATACACACAATTATGTTGGACACCTATTTCACTCTGGTAACAAACAGGCCAAAGGAAATGTGCTTGAACTGCTTTGGATTCTCCTCCCGTCTTCTGCTTACACTGTAGCTTTTTAGTTTTTTATGTTGAAGGTCTTCAGTCTGTTTATGGAAGTGTTTTGTTTAATTATTCCTGAGCATCCCTTCTACACTTATATTACATGACTGCCTGTGGGGATAGGATTCAAAGAATGAACAGGTTTCTTCCAAGCTCGTGTGAGCCATTACCCACAGGGAGAATATAAACCCATGTTTTCAGTGGCATGGAAACTTCATTCCAAAAGAAAGCATTCTTTCTAATTTCCCATCAGACTTCCTAACCCACATGTCTTGCTGCACACTGCACTACTTAGAGAACTCAAAGCTACTGGTTTGCAAGGAAATCTTTTGTGTTTCTCAAACATCTATTCCCTATTCAACCTATGAAATGAACATCTCTTTAGGATTTTCAGCCTTTGGAAAAATAAACATTTGAGACTGGTAGGAGCTATCGCACTCAAAATTTTGAGGTGGGTAAAAGGGAACACACCATACAGACGGATCCAAAATTTTCTTACTCCTATTAGTTTCTTAGCAGTATAATTGTCTAAACCATTTAGTTGAGACCCAGAAGCATCTCATTAATAAAACAGTTAAAAATGTTGCACAAAGTCTTCTGAGTTTTTATACCTTGGGTGTAGTGCTCGGCCCACCCTACATGTGTTCCTGGGGTCCTACAACTGGCAGTTTCAGTCTTCCTTTAGCAGAATGGGAGGCATGGGGCCAGTTCCCAGGTGTCACCAGCATAATGAAACTTTCACTGGCAGAAGATCATGTCCCTGGTGGGGATTTCTCCTTCCTCATTCTTGAGGTCAGGTTGCGGCTACTTTTATACATTGTCCTAACACAGTCTGCTCCCCTCTCATTGACTCCCAGCCAAAGTTTGGAAGCTGTGCGGTAGCCTTCCTCAGCATCAGTTGACCTAAAGAGATATTTGTTAAACAGGAACTGACTGGGTATGCCACACTGACACCATGAAGAGGATGCACAGAGCTTAAGCTAATGCAGGTTAGGTAATAGTCACTTGGTTAATATGCAATTTTTTAAACAATTGCAATCAGCTTGGGCCCAGGCAATCCCAGACAGGACCCTGTACTGTCAGTTCAGTACAGAGCCTATGGCCTTTTACTAGAAATACCAGAAATATTTACTTTTGTACAGAGCTGGTCAGTGCTGTTTACCACTAACAGTTATTCCTGATTTCTTTAAATCCTAAACCTTAATTTTACCAAATAGATTGAAGTAGGACCACAGAGGATTCTGAATCTCCCTGTCAGTAGACTCATGCCAGTATTGGTGTTCAATCTTGTGACTGGTCTTGATTCATTCGCCTACAAACCTATTGTAGGGGTGATGTAACATCTAGTGCTTATAAATTCATCATTCTTGACAATATTTACAAGGTTGATCATTGTATTCACTTGTTAGCAGAGGATGAAATGATGCCTTTATTGCCTACAGTGAATCCTCTGTATTTAAGAGTGATGGGTGTAAATCAAGGAAGGATTTGAACACTCTAAGACTGATGTAAGGTTTCCAGCCAAACTGCTCCTAATTCTTAATTTGCCTAAATGTATGTAAATACATTTACATCAGCACACTGCTAACTGGGGACAAGATCTTTGTGTCTAAAAAGAGTCATCTCCATCAATGTGCATGAAGGTATGCCAGCTTCCATCAGCAGCAATATTTGGACCCATAATTACTGGATGTGTATTATACATCAGAAGACAAATAATATCTTTGGGGTTCTATTAAAATATCCCTCCAAAGACTAAATGCTTTCAAGGCATTCATTTTGAGTATTGAATTAAAACTGTCTTTGTTCTGCTGCATGACAAATGAGAGCAATCTTGAGCAAGTCCCTGATTAGAGGAAGATAAAATTAACAGTTTAACCTATTCCAGCCACAATTAGTAATATGGCAGTAGACCTCTTCGCTTTGTAGCTTCAGTGCCTTTTAACTTAATAAAATGAAATAAAATCCGGACTTTTTATCTGTCATTGGGGCTTTTCAGTTACAGTACTCCATGAATAAAGCACTAATTAGGTGAAATGGCTGCTTTTTCAAATAGCAATTGATAATAATAGAACATCATAACATATTGTTAAAGCTAATTATTTCAGCAAAGTTCCAATAGGAAAGAGCTACAAATGTATGTGAATAGACATGAAGCTGATTTTATATATGTGGTATGAATATTTCAATTGTTAAGTTCACTATATATAGAAAAACTAGAGAGGATGGGAATGAGTCACCAAAATCTGAGTAACTGCATAAAACGCTAACATCAAGGGATTAATGTTTCAGATATAGTACACAGATGATAGACTTAACATTATTGTGCCATACATCACTATGCGATCATGCTACATATTGGCAGTATTTTCTGGTGTAATTCACTGTAATTTATTCACTAAACTTGTGATAACATGTGACAGCAATGAGGAGTAAATATACCTATTGTGTAACCCACAATCTAGAGAAGCAGTGTGTCTCAAAATGCCACTGTATTTTTTTTAATAATTCATTATTTCCCTATATCTTCCCAAATTAGTTATGACATGTTTGGCTGTTGGCTTGGACACATGGAAAGACAGCCATGATCCAACAAACATGACCAGACTGAAGTAGGTACAGTAGATAAACTATCAATTTCTCAGTGGAATTCACGTACAAACTTCCAATAATCATTCTTAACAATTTCTACTTCATGCATGCATCTGTCAGTAGGATCCTGTCTTCCTCTTGTAGGAGATTTGTGTATATCTCTTCATATTTAGGGCTGCAGAAGTATTTTCATCTTGCAGTAGTTTGGGGAAGACTGGCTTCCTTTGAAACTAGTTTCAATTCCCAAACTTGTCTATGCCTTAAGTCTGTTAAATTATGACCTAGGAAATCTCAGTGTGGTGCTTCTAAACCATACAAATATATATGTGTGTATATATATATATACACAAATATATATATATGTATTCACCTCTCTGTTAAAAACAAAACCCAAACCTTTCATGTTTAACTGTCTCTTCACATGAAGGTTGGAAAATCTCAGTCAACTACTTCATTGATAGCTAATTTCCTAATCCTTGGCTCTGTAGTAGAGCGAAGTATCTTTCACTCCATATGTTGGCTTCTGTTTTGTTCCTATTCCCACTCTATGTGTTCCTCAAGAAGCCCCTACGTTGCCAAATGTTCTTTCTCCTTTTCTGTCATGTGAAAAATGTTCGGACACAACAGGAAAGTCAGTCTTCTCCGCTTCCACATACTGCCCCATTATTTACCTTTCCTCCCTCCTCTAGCAAAGAAAAGAAAGGAAAAACACATTTACCAGACAGGAGAGCTGAAATCACCACAGGTCCTTCACTTCTCACTGACAGAGCCTAACAGCATCCATGCCCCTAGTCTTGTGACAGAAGGGAACCTTCCATGCTTCCTTTCCTCTCTGTCTCTTTCTCCATGCCTCTGTTGTAATCCTTAGGATATATAAAGATGTTCTCACTAGTACTTAATGGTTGCGTTAACTGCGTCTTTCCTGATTTGACAAAAGGGACTGATTTAGTGTTTGAGTTCCCCAAAGCGAGTAGTTCAAGTGAGCTGAGAATTCCATTGATCTTGGCCTGTTTATGATGTATTTCAAACAAGTCTTCACTGTTCTTTGGCAGGAATGAACTCAGAGCTGTAAATTCTCCTAAATGATTTTGTATTCCACCATGACATGCCCAGATTCCCATGCAAGGGTAGATAGCCATTACATGCACTTACTAGGCTGAGGGAGGCCAGAGAGAGACAGATGTTTTGCTGAAGGACCCGTGATCTGATGCAAGATTTTATGTCCTAGATTTTATAAAAGTCTTCAAAGAAAGGGCATTTGTACTCACAGGTTTCTAAAGAGATGGCCCTGAATTTGAACCTCCAGTCTTCTGAGCCTTGCTGCACTCAGCTTTTGTAGTCTGACACTGGTCACAGTATAGGGCATGAAGGCAGAGGAGTATGTGTGAGACACTATGGCCTAACACGTGTGGGTGCTATGGACAAGTAAAGCAGGTTAATACAATTCATTACTGTTTGAGCCCATTCTGTTCATAAGAGCAGAACAGAGGTAGAAAACATTCTCAGCCGGTACTGTCTCCTTAGCCCCCACAGCTCCCCTAACTTAGAAGTCAATTTGCTTTCTTCAGAGTTGAACTAGACTGTGAATGTACATATTAACAGCGTGGACAGTCATGCAGGGCTAGTGTGCAACCAGAATATAATTAATAAAAATAATATTTATGTGACTCCAGGATTTCCAGTGGCAAAAATTTCAGATGTGACTGTGTCAAGATATTACTGCATTGTACTTTCTACTTTTCTTTTGAGTTTGCAGGTGTTGCATTTTATTTTCTCTTCAACATATAAATTTAGTGTTGTTCTTCTGAAAGATTTCAGGAACTTCTGAAAAGCTTATATACATCTAACAAGCACAGAAGCCCAACACATTTCATTAGGTTTTGCTTAAGCTCTCTAAGAGTGAGGATCTGTGAGACTACAAGAGCTGTTGTGTTTGTAATTGGTACATGAATGTAACGTTGCAAAAATCATTAGCTTCAACCTCCACTAGTGTTAAAACTCACTAGCAAAGGGCAAAAAACCCTAGCTGACCAGTCTTTTTATGAAAATTATCAACAGCTAGCATGTGACACCCTTGTTCCTCCACATAAAAACCCATTTAGAAAGAGCGATTCTAAAGTCAAGTTAGGTTACTTCTAATGTGCTGAGTACAACTCACAGCACAACTACCACTCCCTAAATTGTCGGAATGAAATACAGAACTAATGCAGGTTTGGACCCTGCTGTAATATGTCTTTCCCAAGCACATTGCTCCCTAGAATTATTATCAATAGCTACCAAATTTCTTGTAATCATAAATAAATTGTTTAAACCAATAGGTTCTAAAAACTTCTATACATTTGAGTCTTGCTTTCAATGTCAAGTAAATTAAAGAAATTATGTGAAAGCTATAATCACCTTATACTCTGAAAACGCAAAACCTGTGTTTGCTAGTCTATAAAACTATCACGAGTCCAATTTCAAAGAACAGGTATTACTCTCCCACTTAAACAGAATTTGCTTCCCAGTTTGACAAAGATGTAGTCACTTATGCTGAGAAGAAGATGAACCATCCAGTCAAGGTCTGAGCCTGATAGCTGTTACTTTATTTTTGACACTGTATAACAGTTTTATGAAACAACTTCAGGTACCTTTTTTATTCATACTGATGCCAGAACTAAGTTAAAACAAATGTAAACAGGATTAATATAATTTTATAGTAGATGAATTAGCATACACAGACTTAAGTTTTATGTTCATTTGAGCAGAAATACAGATTGGAATTTGGATTTATACAGCACCTTTCATATTGGAGATATCTTAGAGTACTTTACAATGTAAGTTACACATTGCCAAGGCACTGACTATGAAAGTAAATATGAGTTCAGCAATAGCTCACATGTATCTTTAGAGCTGTTTTTACTGAGGAAAAGATAGTAGATTTCTATTCATTTTCAAGCATGCCACAAACTGAAAAACACAGATGAACAATCACTAGAGGTACAGAAAAACTCATTAATTTTTACCTACAAACACAGATATTGTCACATTTTAAACTTCCAGGCATTTCACAAACTAAGCTCTTACACAAACACTTGGTTCTCTGAGTGATCACTGACCTGCAGAGGCTTTACTGCGTTAACATGGTCTTGTACAGACAGTCCTTTAGGGGCTGAACTTTCTCCTAATAGTAGTCTTAATGAGTTCATGGAATGATCCATATTCTAGTGGGACTTCTATAAGCTTTGAAAGCTCATCCTTTGGTTGGAATTCATACATCACATTTTCTAAGAAAGAGCAACTCCTTAGGAAAAAAATACATTTTGACAAGTTTTGCACAGCTCTAAGGATTTTTATTCCTCCATGTATTGGCTTTCAAGCCACTATTTGTTAACAATTTTCTATTTCTTGTATGCATTCATATTTTTTCTCTGTTTTCAGAAACTGCCCATTTCTCTTTTGTATTCTTTCCCAAGTAGCACTTAACAGTATTGCTAGATTAAGGCTTAGAAATTTTAGAAGAATATTCATAAAAATTCCTTCCCATAAGCCAATATCAGCATGCTTCTGAGAACTGTTCAGAACTTCAGACATTCACAATCTGCCTTGAAGACATACTACCATTATTTTTCTATGGCCCTTGCAAAGTTTTCAAGTCTTATAGCAAATGAAGATATGAACCAATAAAATTCAAAGTGTTCCTTGAAGCCTGTCATGTAACGTCACCTTACTTTCTCCTAACACTACAGCAAAAATGCCAGCAGTTCTTTCCCACATGCAGATATAAGGATGGGCTTCAGGGGGACCAAACAGAAGCTGAGGTATTGGTCTCCCCTTTCTCATAATTTTGCTGTCAGGCCTCAAGACAACCCATCTTTCTTGACAACCCTTTCTTTTACCGTCTATATGCCCGATTTTGATTTCATGCGTGCCTTGAACTCGGTCAATATTCAAGAAAGAGCAAAACAAAGTGGCCTTTTCTTACCTTTTCATTTATCTCTATTGTGTCCTGAGAAAACATTCTTTGTGAAAAATCCACCAGCTGTCCAATGGCACCAGTTCTTACTAGGTCTATGTCTCACAAGATGTGTCCCTGATGTTGAACTGGCAATTTTTTCGTATCTTGGTAATGAGCATTTTCAAGACAGCAAGAACACATATACAGAGCCTCAGCCCCAGATGACTTTTGCGTACTGCACAATTCCAAATCCATAAGGCTCCAATTATAATTATACATTTCGCATTCATTCCTGTTTCTCACTAGTTATAATGTATATTTACAGGATTCTGATATAGCAATACATTTATGAGGTATGGTAAAACCTTCCACATAACTGATATCCCCATTTCCTGGTCCAGAAAAAATAATGTCATCCCCACAAAGTATCTTGTTCATTTGCTTACAAATTTTAGTAGGTAACATAGTTCAGAGGCTTTGGTTTGCAATTAAATTCTATATTATTAATATTTATGTGATGCACTTGATCAGAATCTCTTAGAAAATTTGAAAAATATGACTGAGACAGAATTGGGGAACAGAGTGCATCATTTCCTCAGAAAACTTTTCTTGAAAACTCACTATAATATGCATCCACTTATTTTTAAAAATACTTTAAATTACTGACTTAGTAACTGAGATTTAGTATTCACAACAAAGTATAACCACTTTCAAGCTAGCATGGTATCAGATTGTACTTTCATGCATATATTTGGCACATACTTATTTTGGTCACAAGAAATGATTTTTTTGAGCATGGACAAATCAGTGACAAAGACACATTATTGTAAATGCACATTCATGACAGTCTCCTGTGGAATGTGTTCAAAATTTGCAGCTAAATCCCATCTCAGAATTTACTATTCCCCTTCTTGTATTAAAAACAACTCAGCTGATAGGAAATATCCTGTTGAATATACTAAGTTGTGATTTTAATTAGCTGTGAAAGAATGATAAATTTAATGTAGCTCTAGGTCACATATCTGATAGGTACGTAGCATGGACATTAATTAAAGTTTTAACATCTGGTTAAGACTGTACAACTTCTGCTGATCAGGCAGATCTGGCAAAGGGAGGATTAGGGACAGCAGTAGCCAGCTCACCTCACCAACATGCACACAAAATTAAAAAATTATTTCCAAAAATAGTTAGATTATTTCCAAGACATTTTGTAGATAAATATTTCCTATTTTTTCTATTTAAAAGTTAGAGGAATGTTATTTCTCATAACATTAATGTAATACTAGCAATGAAGAGCTCATGTTTAAACATGCTTGTCCTGGTTTCAGCTTAATTCAGGGTTCATTTTCTTCCTAGTAGCTGCTATAGTGCTGTGTTTTGGATTTAGTATGAGAACNACTTAGTTTTTTCGGTTCTCTCCCCCATCCCACCGGGGCAGGGGGAGGGTGAGTGAGCGGCTGTGTGGTGCTTGGTTGCGTATTGGGGTTAAACGACAACAATGCTTATAAATAATAATGAAAAGCATACTATTTTTTGCTGTTGTTATTGCATCTCAAAATTAAAGAATAACAGCATCAATCCGCTGCTCTGGATACTTATCATGTTCATTCAAAATAACTCTGTGTCTGTAAACACATCCTCCTGAAAAACCTTAAAAGATTATGAATGAATATATTTGCTACATGTTATATTGGAGAATAAGGATTCAAAACCGAAGTTCAAAGTGCTCCCACAAAATTCTCTTGAAAGCAATTCTGCAGCTGAGAACTCCACCCAAATATGTCAGCTAGTTTAGCTGTTGTATAACTGGAAACAAAAATCCTCTCATTCAAGCAGGTGTTAGACTATTTATAAATTTATATATTATAACAAATAAATTCAAACCCAGTGTTACAGAACTAACAACGTAGTGAAACACGCTTGCAATTAAATGTTCATGTTCATTTTCAAATCATATTTATTCATTTTTAAAACATATTTATACATGTGCATGCTGGCTTTTACTTCTATCTATAGAGGGAAGATATTAAATGTCAGAGAAAAGAAACATAGAAAATCACCATCTTCAAAATAATAACTGTACATCCAAGAGAAAATGCAGGTGAAGTGAATTATTAATTGCTGTGGATTGAAATACTGGACTGAAGTAACTTAGTATTTCTTGAAAAAGAGCTGCATTATGAAAATGAATTGTTTCTCTCAGAGTTCCCTATAATGTATGAGGAAAACCACTAATGCTTGAATAATGAATTCAATTTGTTAAAAATATTTCTGACCAGTTTAATATTTTGAGGCACTGAACTATTGCCATGGAAACTTGGGTTTTCTTTTCAGTATTTAGTAGTATTCAAACAAATACCATAGCATGATTTCAGCAATTAGGAGATTGCAACGAATACTTTTCATCATATAAGACAAATTAATTTAAAGGAAAAGTATATCACTATATTAAATAATGATGTTCTAGTGATCTAAAGCATCTTGTACCAAGAATGTGAAATCTTTACTGGATTTACTCTAGCCTAATGTTAAAGACTGTAAGTGCAACTATACACATATAATTGTTTTTATCTAGGACAACATACTCTGGAACCAGTTGTGAATATTTTAAATGTCTGTTCCTTGAAACTTGGTATTTATTTTAAAAGAAAAGAAATTTAATTAGTTTTAAACTTGTTTTCATTCAAAAGTGAAATGTCAGTGAATTGATAAAGAATTCTCTCAACAAGGACTTCTTCATTCTTACCGCAGCCAGAAACCTCTCAAAATCTAGATTCCTTATAGAAATAGCAACAGACCTAGTATGATGGAAAGTAAATAGTTAGCTATGATATTCAAAATAATTCTAACAAGCAGATCCTTACAGAATACAATAAATAATTTAACATTAATGGGTACTCTTGCACAGCTTTCTATATAGCTGGATTATATGTATATCAGCACAGGAATTTGTTTAATTTTATGTAATTTACCATATAAAAAGCAGCTTGGCAAGAACATAGTTATGCCTTTCTAACATTCTAGTGGAAAAGTCTAAGAAACTGTTAAGTTCTTGAAGAACTAGAGGTAGAGATTGCATTGGGTCTGGCTAGGGTGGAGTTAACTTTCCCCATAGCAGCCCTCATAGTGCTGTGCTTTGTATTGGTACCTAGAAAGGTGTTGATAAGACGCCAGCATCTGGGCTGCTGCTGACCCGTGTGCCCACAGCATCAAGGCCACCTCTCCAACATCCCCCTCACACCCAAAGGCCAGTAGGCTGGGGGTAGGCAAGGGGTTAGGAGAGGACATAACCAGGACAGCTATCCCAAGCTGACCAAAGTTATATTCCATATGATATGACATTGTGTTCAGCAATAAATGCTGAGGTGGAGGAGGAGGAGGAGCAACATTTATTAAGGCATTTGTCTTCTGAAGCAACTGCTACATGTACTGAGGCCCTGCTTCCCAGGAAGTGACTGGGTACTGCCTGCTGATGGGAAGTGAAAAATAAATCTTTTTCCTTTTCTTTGCTTCTCCCTGTTGCCTTTTCTTTTCTATATTAAACAGCCTTTATCTCAACCTGTGAGTTTTTCATCTTATTTTCTCCCCTTGTCCCTCTGAGGAGGGGGAGTGACAGAGCGGCTTGATAGGTACCTGGCACCAGCCAAGATCAACCCATGACACTGAAGTTATAATGCAAACTGGAATGATTTCTTAATCTTGTATATAGTTCCATACTTTGAAAACAATCAGATGAAATATGTGTGACACTCCATCCTACTTCAAAGTAATAGAACACGATTGAAAGTTATATATTATATGTAATTAGGAAAAACACTTGGAGGTAACACTGCCTTTCTTAGAGATGGGGTAGAACAAAAATTGAACTTATTTTCAGTCTGAATTTCGCATTTTGTTATTTGCCTGCATAGATTTTTAAGGCACAAATCCAAATAATTAAGGTACTGTAAGTCACGTATTTATCATGTGTGCTATTCTGAGGTCTAACTAACTGAGTTACTGGTGTGCAGTACTGAGAGAGTTTCATAATTTCATTTCATTTCAAAGTAAATCTTCTTCAAAATTTTGATTTTTGCTGATCTCATGAGGATTTGCAAAGTTATATTGAAGACATACATTTTAGTGTGTTTTGCATTATTAGATTTTCAAACAATAACACACATGCATTGCTCTTGAATGTACCTTTGTGGATGTATTTAAAAAAAACTAACTATTTTTCACAAGACAAGAGTTTTGGTGTACTTCACATGTTATGTCAACATTATTGGTCTAACTGTGTCATAGGTACTGAGATAATGAAAAGCAATATTTTAAAACTCAAAAAAAAAAAACGTAATTTTGAAGTCTGCTGTAGTCAATGGGAAGGTTACCTCCTGATTTCATTGTAGTTTAAAAGTGAAAAAGGTTTTGATTTGAGACAGACTTTCAGGTCATTCAAATGATTAAATTATATTCCTATTCTGAGAGTATTTATGGGGAATCTTCTCCATTGACCAAAGTTAGGCTTACCTCCCTTAGCCCAGTATTGGCAGACAACTGATGCAATCTCAGTCTGAAAATTAAACTGACACAGGCTATTCTTTTTTGTAAGATAAGTTTTGAGCTGGGATAATACCCTGCAGGGGTTAATCTCACATGGCCTCAGGGAGGAATCAGTATCATCACAAGGAAAGGGGTTGTGTACAAGGATAAGTGGGATGATGGCAATGCTGATCTAAATTGGCATAATCGGGCACTGAACAGCACTAAGAGAGTCCTGATTTCACAGAGTATTTATAAATTTGGTTACTTGTACTGTGGGATTTGGCCTTTCTGGGCTTTTTCTATGCCTAAAATATGTATGTGAAAGTTATATGAAAAGTTAGAGGATTTGAGATACCAAAGGTAATTTGGTGAAATATTTTGAAATCCCTAATGTCACTAGAACTAAGACTTCAGTCCAAATCCATTTTCTCTGACTGAGTAAAATAAAGAACAAAGAAACAATGCATTTTAAACTTCTTATGTAGGAACTAAAATTGAACATAAAGTTATTGAACACATTATTTGTAGTAGAAAACTTTCCTTTTAATGGAGAAGTAATAACAATACATTTTTGTATATAATATTATTTTTCCCAAGAAAATAACATTTAAGAAATTCCATCATCAAAAAAAAAAGATGTTAAAATTAATTCTTATTAGCTGTCAGATTTATTTATCCAAATGAAGTACAGTTGAAGGTGGTTGCCATAGCTACAGCGGAGCTCTGGAATAATTTTGCTTCTTCTTAATTGTTGCATATTTGTGTACAAACAGCTTAAGAACATTTTACATTTTGAGTCTGAGACCTTAAAGCCACAAGAAAAGCTTTGAATTTGAATCTCCTGCTGACAGGAGGGTACTCTATAAAAGGAAACATGATGAATGAAGACTTGTCACTAGTGAATGTTGTCTATAGTTGTCTGCATAAAACCAGTATTTTTTTTCTTTGTAATATACCGGTTAAAAATCTTGCACTGTATTTACCTCCACAATTTTATAATCATAGAATCATGGAATAGTTTGGGTTGGAAGGAACCTTTAAAGGCCATCTAGTGCGCAATGAGCAGGGATGTCTTCAACCAGATCAGGTTGCAGAGAGCCCCCTTCACCCTGACCTTGAATGTTTCCAGGGATGGGACATCTACCACCTCTCTGGGCAACCTGCGCCAGTGTTTCACTACCCTCATCATAAAAAATGTCTTTGTTATGTCCAATCCAAATCAACCCTATTACAGTTGAAAACCATGACCCCTTGTCCTATTGCAGCAGGCCCTACTAAAAAGTCTGTCCCCATCTTTCTTATAAACCCCCTTTAAGTACTGGAAGGTTGCAATAAGGTCTCCCCGGAGCCTTCGCTTCTCCAGGCTGAACAACCCCAGCTCTCTCAGCCTTTCCTCACAGGAGAGGTGTTCCACCCCTCTGATCATTTTTGTGGCCCTCCTCTGGACCAGCTCCAACAGGTCTGTGTCTTTCCTGTGCTGAGGACTCCAGAACTGGACACAGTACTGCAGGTGGGCTCTCACCAGAGTGGAGCAGAGGGGCACAATCATCTCCCTTGACCTGCTAGCGGTGCTTCTTTTGATGCAGCCCAGGATACAGTTGTCTTTCTGGGCTTTGAGCACACATTGTCAGCTCATGTCCAGCTCTTCTCATCCACCAGTATCCCCAAGTCATTCTCTGCTCTCAATCCCTTCATCCTCCAGCCTGTATTGATGCCACAGCTTCATTCTGTGTACTCTTCATCTGAGCATAGGAAGCAGGGAAATGGCAAGTTAAGAGGGAAAAAAAACCCACAATTCTTCTTCTCACACTTCCATGAAGGTTTCTCCATACCATGAGGCTTTCCTTTTCGAGAGACCATAGGGACGCCTCAGCCAGGACCAAGGCTTTCAACACAGTTTTTGGACTTTCATTACCTTTGTCATCACAAAGGAGAAAAGAACTGAAGAGAACTGAAGACTGTAGATTCCTAGGAGTTAATTGTTACCACTGCCTTCTGGTGTCTGCAATATCTTTCCCATTGATGCTCTGTTTCTGCCATAATCAACACAGAATTCTCCCACTTTATGACTTTACTGAATACTTTTCCAGGGTAACAATGTCAGGATTTGGTCCATACTGATCTATGTGAACTGAAAAACTGTGAACTGGTGATACACAAACACATTTCAATATTTCTATTTCCTAAGTAACCTGGCAAAACTGAAATCTGGCTCTGGTTTTATGCAGTCACACAAACACAAGCATAAATGAGACCCTGCTTTCTAGAGTTTAAAATATCCAATTATAGCAATTATAATCAATTTGGAAATTGGCAGACTTCCAAAAGTTGTTTTCTGTTATATCAAACAGAACAAAACTTTTTCTTCTTTGTATTCAGGGAGAGGCTTATTTAGTAGTGATGGCAAACTACTGATTCTCTTTTCTTTCTGGCTCACAGAACATCTACCAAAAATAACATATGACTTTCAAGTATTTTATGATCTAATTTTGTACAAATTTTTGACATCTACTACACTACATTAAAATATAGGTTTCATTGTAATTGGAATTTTATACATACCTACTACCAGGGTATAAAATTTATACTAAAAGGAGTAATAGTCTTCATTTCATACCTACTGATTTTGATCTTACTGAGAAAAATTCACTCATTATTTTATTTGCTCATGGATTTAATCATTCATTTACTGGCAGTGCAGTTTAAACAAATTGAAATGAGATATTCAAATACATCTGTCTTAGATGATAATTTATAGTATTTCAGAATCTGGATGATTTGCTCTTTAATAGCTCTTTCTCTTCTTGAATTCTATATTTATGACACAAAAGCTGATTTCATAGCACTCAAGAATAATGAGGTTAGTAAGAAATTATTTTTAAAAGTAGATGACTTCTTACCTTTTAACAATGTTTTTGAGTTAATCTTATGGGTTTCATATGGTTGTGAAAGTAAAAGCTAAAAAATTATGTCAAAAACCACAAAACTGACTACATAAACTCAGAGCTGCACTAACAGGTCTATACAGACCTGTTCTGGGATACACATTGCTCTTGTAATAGATAGAATTGATTGTTCAGCACCTTGCAAAACAAAATTTACAGCAAATAATGTTTTCCTTCTTCTTAGGATGTGAAGTCAAATTTATGAGTACCATGTTCTTGTATTCCCAGTAAAGATACCTCTACATTATATATCTTCTACTACCTTTCTAGCATTATTGTGTCATTTTGATTAAGTCCTTTTCTGTCCTGCATTACAGCAATGACAGAAGTTTCAGTCAAGAAAAAAGTTTCATTATTCTGGCTTCTGAAGAAACAGAACTAAAACATCTCTGTTGCAAAGCAACGTTTCATCATTTCTACTGGCAGTTATTTGTCCCTTGTACTCTGTGGTCATTTTCTCCTTGTTCATGGCTGTATCCCTTTTGTGATTCATTATATTTTTCATTATATTTAATTAATTATTGTATTTCTCCCCCTCTTTTGCTTCTAAGGGATTAGGTCATAGCTCCATTCACAATTCTCATTATCAGTCCCAAATATATGACCCTGAACTTTGCTCCTTTACAATCCACCTCAGTCTTATTACTCTGGTTTCCAAGATATCTTTTCCCATCTTGCTATGTATAGGTGATTCAAATTTGTGTCATCAATACCCATCAGTACCCATTGTACTTTCATACTTTGATCAACAGTAAAAGTATTTTTCAAAACATTTCCAGAATTGATTCTTTAGGACACCGCTTGTAAATGTCCAGCCCATAAGTTGTTGTTTTCAGGATCAGCAATGACTTCTAATGTGCAGTAAGTATTTTAAATATCCTACAGTTCTTGTATTAGATTACATTTTCAATACCTTCACACACATGCAAAAAAAAAAAAAAATCATGTGGCCAATTATTTTATTATTATTCTGACAGATGGTGTCTGATACATCTCTTCTCAAATTATTTTAGAAAAAGAAAGTAATACTGTGGTCTGACATGCATACTCTGAATAAGACCAGGTTGCATATCTCGATGTCTTTTATATATTTTCTTAATATAATTTCTTAATATCAATAGTATGTCTTGCTTGTTCAATACATCTTTTGCCTAAAATCATTGTGCTTTTATTTTTTTATATATTTTTTTGTTCCTATTAAGGCTCAGATTTCATGTCAAATGTCATAGGCATATTACCATATTACAATGAATCAGCTAAACGTAAAAGGTAACTTTAGTTCTTTGTTAAGAAAATGCAGATAAGCAAAGTCAGTTCTGTTTGAATTTTCCATGGCATTAGGGACATTTAATCCGATGAAACTAGGAAATTCAACTAGATTTTTGCTAATGAGGCCTTCATATGTACTGAATACGTTAAGTGTTTAGAAACCATTCCTGGGCCATTTTAACAGCACTTTTCCACACACCCAGCAGCAGTATATCTGGTGATGACATACTAGTACTGTAACAAAACTTTGACCCTTTGGTCTTTTCTGAAGTTTCTCTTTTCAGTCCAACTACAAATGTAGAAATATTATGTCATCTGTACTTCATTGCATTGCTTCCTTATAGCCTTCTCATTGAGGCTATAACCATATGAGGGATTAATTCACACCTTATGTTTGAAAAATAACTTCTCAAGACATTCTACTTTTCTAATTTAGAGCATTGCTTAACATGCTTTATTATTATTTGCTGCTTCTCTTGCAGAGAAAGACTACTGTAACGATTTCTTGGAAGAACTAAGCACCTTAATTTAAGTAATGTTTCAGGAAAACATACATTTAGCAACTAAATAGAGCAACATAATTCAGAAGTAAATGGATGGTTAATAAAACATTCAATCTAACTTTCAAAAAATTTTAATTATAATTCCAAGTTAACCTTCATAAAAGTTGTCACAGACTTATTTGCACATTAAAAACAGACAGAACATTTTAATATGAAACAGTATATTCATGAAAGATTATTAAAAATATTAGTACTTGAACTGTTAAACAGATTCACAGTACATTAGAAAAAAGAAAATATGAATTATTAAACTTCATAAAGCTTATTATTAGTTCTAATTTTAATAAATTATACTAAGGCCACTAACAAATACAAACACATTAGCCATAGAAATACATACATGCAGAGAAAAAGACCTCTTGTTTTATTACTTTATCAGCTGTAACATTGGTAGCAAGAAGAACAGAGAGAAAAACAAGCAACTCATAGTCCACTTGAGATCAAATTAACAAGCCTATGGACAGAGGCATGCTGGATATCATCTACATTATGCAATTTGGCTGAGAAAGACATGTATTTTAAAATGTGGAAAACAGTGTGACTCTGCCCCCTCTGAAATCAGCACAGACTCCTATTGACTTCAGTGGGATTAGAAGAAAGCAATGATTTTTACCAGCTTTATTAGAGTTTTGTCAGAAACCCCCTGGACAAGAGGCAAACAGTGTTCAGTAATGAATACTAAAAATAATTACATACATTCAACCATCATTTAAAAGTTAAGTTTCCAAATTAAAAAAACTGACTGGGAATACCTGATAGTAAACAGCCAAAGCATTTGGTTTTTTTTTGCTTTTAGTCTAATTTCTCCCAGCACCTTTGGTGGCATTGCTAAGCAAAGGCTTCCATTTTAAAAGAGGAGAAAGAAGAATTGGTAGAGAAGGTCTGCTTAGAAGACTGAATGAACACTTCAGAAAAAAACAAAAGGCATTATTAGTGAGGGAAAAAGTAAAAATCTTTATAAGGTGGAATTTCCCTTATCCTTATTTTCAGAGTTTTCTTTACTTTGGTGTGACACGGTAGAGAAAAAAGGAATAAAAAAAAGGAAAACCAGGTGGAGTACCCTCCTTATACAAACACCTACTTTTCCTTCCAACAAGAGTAACATAAAAATTCCTAACTATTCCATGCATGACAGTATGGATGCAGCAATGTTTTATATTAGTAATAGAAGAAATTTTCACCCTTTGGACCACCTCATAACTGAATTCCTAAAGAGGTATTTGAGTCTTAAAGTGTCATTTACATTTACCCAAGAATCAACCTGTGATGTTGTTGTGGTTTAACCCCGATCGGCAACCAAGCANAGGACCAGCAGCTGAACATCACAATTCTTCCCCCACCACAGATATTATGATAATGCTTTGAATATCTAACACATTTTTAAGCATCTGTATCTTCCATCAAGCACACAGGTTCAATACACTTGTTCATCTTGAACAAAGTTCCAACCACACAACCTCTTATCAGAAGAAATGGTAAAACACTTAAATATAAGGCAGAGAGAAAATCCAGTTCTTAAAATATTCAGAAGTATAATCATAAATAAGTACCTCAGTGTCCACTTGGTACCAGATGGGACTTTTATGTGAATGTTTATTTGGATGCAGGAGCTATAATGTAATTTTTTATTGCCACAGCATATACTAAGGTCATGTTTATCAACAGTTGCTCATAAAAAAGCCTACATCTATTCTTCATTAATTCAGTAGGACCTCTTGTTTAAAACAAAACAAAACAAAACAAACCCAAAACCAAAAGAAACCTAACATAAAAATTAAAATTAGCTATACTAGAACAAAGATCAAAGTCAAGTCCATCCATACCAATATTTCAACTCCTATGGTAGTCATCAGTGGAGCCCTAAAGAATATAATGACAGGGTAAATACAGAGGAGTACCTTCCTATTACATTCTCTCAGCTTCCAGAGGCCATTAGTGGACATTAGTGTTGCTTAAGCACGTTTAGTCCTGTTGGAATCAAGGCTGAAGTCAGCCATCAGCATGACAAACTCTGTGTCCTACTTGCCATATCACAAGGCACCTCCCTTGTAGGTTAGCTTCTACAACTTCTCCAGGATTCAGTTAGCAACAATAAAGGTGTACAGAAACACCTTGCACATTGTCTGCATGCATTGCATGTGCACCTATCCAGGACAAGCAACTGCAGTGAACTTCATTGCTGCTAAACATTTAATATAGGCATACAAGAACTGTCATGGATTATGTTACATAAAACTTGAGTCCCTTCTTCTTTGTGCCACACAAGTGACTAAGTTGTATATATCTTTTGCATCCACTAGCCTTCACTGATTATTTTTTTGCCCTCTTGATTTGTTCCATGTAAACTTTGGGATTTACAGCATCTCATGACAATGAGTTCCACAGCTCTGTAGGTCACTTTAGTTTGTTTGGATCAAGTTACCCAATAAATGCTTGTGCTAAAATAGATACGCACTAATATCCATCTTTAAAATCAATGACAGAATTTGACTTGCAAACCCAACTAAACAAACATCATGGCATGGATAAGAACGTAAAAAATCAATGTCTTCAAGAGTATTTATTTGCGATGTAATAAGCAAATATTTCTATATTTACAAAAGTGTTGATGATTCATATTGAATCTTCAAAAGTAAAAGAAAAAAGAAAGAAAATGTAATCAGATTTATGTGTACTGGCTTGGAGTGAATGTGGTTCCATTTTTCTTAAGTGAAAAACAGAAGCAGGAAGGAGAATCAGCATCAGTTTTATAAGATGATCTGGAATTAATATCATGCAATATATAGAATAAATATCCAAGATAAACCATCAAGCACAAAATGTAGGCGTTATATGCTGTAAAGTTTGTCACGGGAAAAAAGATTAATCAGGAAACTGACTTGAAAATAAATTCACAAAAAATCTCTAAACAAACAAGAAACTATATTTTCTTTTTCCAGATAAAAATATCCATGCATATACTATCACAGAAGAGTAGTTTGCAAATCAACTTTATTTTCATTTCACTCTTCCATAAAAGGATTGCCTTTGTTAATGTAGAGATGGGTTATGTTAGTCTCATTGACACTTTAGGCAATATTAGTAGAACTATATTCTCCAGCAAATTATTCCTTTTTCTAATTGACCTCACTATCACAACTTTTTGTATTAATATGTAAATTAATATTACCTGTTTGAGTTTCAGGTTATTACTCTTGCTTTTATCACGTTTAATCATCTTAAATAATTCCTCCCCATCTTCTTTGTTGCCACCTATTCAATTTTTATAGGCACTTATATCCTACTAACTAATCCGTCCCTCCTCTTCTTCACCTTTTTTCTCACATCCCCCTTCCCTAACACCTCTTTGTAATTCATACTAATGTTTTTGTCATATTAATATCTTAGTGTCCTAATAACATATTTGCTAGTCTTTTAAAAGGAAATACAAGAGCAAAAAACAACGCTTTAAAAACGTTACAGTCATACTGCACAGCATAACTGTAGATAGGAATTACTACTTAAAGCAGAGAATTTTTTTGAAGAATTTTAGTAATGGTTGAAACCAAACCTTTCTAACACTTGCAACCTCCCAGGATGGGTGCAGAATTTTACTCTCAGGAAGTGGCATCTTTTCTGCTCCAGCAGGGAGCTGAGAGTCACCCCAGCAAAAGGAAGGGCAATGTCCCCTCCTGAAAGACACAATGGGCTCAAGCAAAGTGAACAGAGCAGAGCTGGTGACAGGAACAAGTCCTGTCAATAACCCAGTGACCACCATACAGAAGTAAGGTGACAAAAAGGACCTGAGGTCAACCTGGGAATTCCAGTCAACAAGGCAGGAATGCCAGGGGACAAGCTGGGCCTCTGAGGTCTACTTGTGGTATGGCTCAAGCAAATACTGGGGGAACAAGACCAAGCTGAAATGGAGCACCCAGGGCATGGGCAGGGGTGTGGGTGCAGGTCTAAGTGAGGCTGTTCAGGGCCATTAGGGACTGCCACTGTGCTCAGGGGCCTGTTATTTTTCATACTTTACAATACATGGTAGTTTAAAAAAAATTAAAAATTTTAATTTTTTTTTTCACCTCACATACATTTTCCCCATTTTTTCTTGTGCTTATGCTTTTATACTTTATATTATTATGATATCTTATTTTGTCTTTAAACATAAACATCCAAATTTTACCTGTTATAGCAAAATGCCTATATATTGGAATATATTTGTTAGTGCCTCACAAGCAGTAAGACAGAAAAAAATGCTACTGCAAAAATTACTTCAAACTTGAATATATGACCTTAAAAACTAAGCTAGTAAATGAAGGATTTGTATTATTTATATTCAAGAAGTAAAATGAAGATTAATTCCACAACTTTTGATTTTTATATTAGCTAGCATTTTCACGTAGATTGATAAATTGTCTTGTTGCCAGAGCATGTGGCTATCCTGACACAGCAGTAGCTAAGCCATGAATCAGCTGATGGGAGTTAACTTTTACTCCCCTGTGCCCTTGGTACCTGTCTGAAGAGCCTATAAATATCTAAGCTTTGGGTTGCCACAGAGAGAATGCCAATGGCATGATGACCTTCTGGGTAAGAAAGCTGTCCTGTCCTGTCCTGTCCTGTCCTGTCCTGTCCTGTCCTGTCCTGTCCTGTCCTGTCCTGTCCTGTCCTGTCCTGTCCTGTCCTGTCCTGTCCTGTCCTGTCCTGTCCTGTCCTGTCCTGTCCTTCCACAGTACAGCTTGAGGAGGGGGGTTGTTAGTATTTGAATACATAGCTAAACCTTATGCCATTTGTGCTTGAAATATGGTTTTATTAAATAATACACCTCTATGTTGATAACCAGCCTGTTGGACAACATAGTTTACAAGCTTACAAGATTCTGGGGAAAGTGGTCCTTCTATGTGCTTCTATATTTAATGCCTATTTTCTACTTCTATGATCTCACTGTTTGCATGTTGGTGGACTTTCTAGAGTGTGTTTTACAAATTTTCTTCATAGAGCCTCTTCATTCAAGTTCCCTAAGTAGACTAATCTCTAATGTTTTTAAGGCTAGTTACAGCTTTTTTTTTTTGGTTTTGCAATTTTTTTATCATAAATAAGACTTCACTTTTCTAACATTGTTCATTGACTTTTAATCTAAAGCTGAAGCTTCTTATTAACTTCACTTAAATAATGATAGCAGAGAATAGGCTCTACAACTGATATGCTATTAAGATTAATAGATGCAATTCACGTCACTACTTCCTTGCTTTGTTTCTTATAGAAACTCAAAATATACAGGATTTTCAAATTTCCATTCTGAGTTTAAAAGTTAACTGTTCAGAGAAAAATAATAATATGAAGTTCTGCATGGAATAACTAGAATTAGAATAATTGCTCAAGGAACTGTTTGGTCTGGGACCACTGTTGTGGGGGAAGTTTCAACAGTTCCTGGCTTCTGCTCAGAATAACAAAACACTTCTAGATCAGCTCATTTTTTCTAATCTGTGCTAGTGCTACAGCCCTTCCAACTGAAACTATTCTACTCCATTCTATTCTACAGCTCCTGCTATGAAATGTCCTCATCTCTTCCTCTCTCCCACACAAACTTCTGTGAGCTGGTCAAGCAAAGCAAAGATTATTTTCTCTGTTTGCATTTGGGGATCTCCATGCTTGACTTCCTTGCACTTCAGTTTGAAGCACCAGGTGAACAATATTTGATCAGAACATCTGGTTAAACAACTGCCTCCTGATCCTGTAATCTCCATCCACAAAGACTGCATTGTCTATTCAAAACCACAAGTATTCCACTGGGCATTTTTTTTCATGCATTGACAGAAATGGTCAGAATTCATAGGTTGTACTCAGGTAGATATTCTGAATTATCACTGCTGACTTCAGCATTTCTGAGCTGGGAAGGAGTTACTATATCAACCTAAACTCTTTTCCCCACCACTACCGAAAATACCAATTACAAAAATTCACATTAAAGGATAATATTTGCAATGATAAATATCAAGAGGCTTTACATTTCTTGAATGTACACAGACATAAGTTTCTCATCAATTTTGCATAAACTTGATTACTTTCAGGAAAGATGATGTGAATTTGATCTACTGCTTATATTGTAATCTTTTATTCCTGTTATTTTTTGGTAGTGCATAAGCTTTTTGATAGTATCACATAATATCTCAAACACAATAATTTAGCATTTAATCATAGTTTAATTGTTTTTTCCATTGCATGTTTTTATTTAAAGAATAAAATAACCCTTATTTGCATGAGTTATTTTGAGATTAGTTAACTATTGGATTAGATAACTGATCATTCCTGAAGACCAGGAAGGCTAAGACTGCTTACATAAATTTTCCCCCCATAAACTTTTCCCACTTTTGTATCACTCTGAGAGCCACTGTCATCCTGTTGAGCATTCTTGGACTGAGTATGTGTTTGATCCCATGTTTTTGGCTTGCATGGGGTTGCTGCAGGACGGGCTTCTTGTGAGAAGTTGCCAGAAGCTTCCCCTATGTCTAACAGAGCCAGTGTCAGCTGGCTTCAAGACCGACCTGCCACTGGCCAAGGCTGAGCCAATCATTGATGGTGGTGGTGCCTCTGTGATAACATATTTAAGAAGGGGAAAAAATTACTGTGCAACAGCAGCTGGAAGAGAGGAGTGAGAATATGTGAGCAAAACAACTCTGCAGACACCAAGGTCAGTGAAGGAGGGGGAGGAGGTGCTCCAGGCACCAGAGCAGAGATTTCCCTGCAGCCTGCAGAGAAGACTATTGTGAGGCACGCTGTCCCCCTGCAGCCATGGAGGACCATGATGGGGAAGATATCCACCCTGTAGCCCATGGAGGACCCCATGCCAGAGGAGGTGGATGCACCTGAAGGAAGCTGTGACCCTGTGGAGACCCTACACTGGAGCAGGTTCCTGGCAGAACCTGTGGATGCAGGGAAAGAGAGGAGCCCATGCTGGACCAGGTTTGCTGGCAGGGACTTGTGACCCTCTGGAGGACCCACACTGGAGCAGGCTATTCCTGAAGGACTGCACACCCTGGAAAGGACCTGTTCTGGAGCAATTTCTGAAGAACATATTTGCTGTGAAGCAATTTGTAATTAAAAAGTAGCCTGTGCAAAGGACCCGTGTTGGAGAAGTTCATGGAGGACTGTCTCCTGTGTATGGTCCCTCCCACAGCATACCAAGTTGGAAGGGCCCCCAGATGATCCTTGGGGTCCCTTCCAATGTGGTATTCTGTGGGAGGGACGGACCATACACTGGAGCAGGGGAAGAGAGCAAGGAGGAAGGAGCAGCAGAGATAACAGATGGTGAACTGACCACAACCCCCATTCCCCATCCCCCTTTGCTGCTTGTGGTAGAGAAATCAGGAGTGAAGTTGCACCTGGGTAGAAGGGAGGGGTAGGGGGAAGCTATTTTAAGATTTGTTTTTATTTCTTATTACCTACTCTGACTTCTAATGGGCAATAAATTAAATTAGTTTCCCTCTATATAAGTCTATTTTGCCGATGATGCTAATTGCTGAGTGATTTCCCTGTCCTTATCTCGACCCATGAGCCTTTCATCATGTTTTTCTCCCACTGTCAGAAGTTGTGAAGGGGGAGTGATAGATCAGTGTGATGAGCATGCCCCATTCTCTCTATAGACCTATAAGCTTGAGGCAGTCTCATCCACCTTTCTTCCACCTCACTCTCAAGGCAGACTTTGATCAGCCTGTGAACAGGTTAGCAGGAGACTCAATTTGCAATTAAATCTTTACAGCATAGAGTAGCTCAAAGATCCTCTAGCCAGCACTGACTCGTACCCAGAAATACTCACAGCTCAGCACCCTGCTGTCAACACCTACCAGTCTGGGTCTGAAAGTGGCTGGGCACAGCTGGCCTTGCATTGCTGTTTACAAGGTTAGTGCAGCCCTGGCAAGCTTTGGTTTCTCTGCATGCTGGCAAAGAAAAAGCATTTTTTCCACTAAGCCTTTTTTAATTTGTGCAGGCATAAAATTTGCTGATTCTTTCCATGTAGTATCTCCAAGGTCTGGATATTTCTCCCTTCATAATGCTGAAATCCTCATTAGCTCATGCACTTCAATCCCCTCCTTTCTGACTTCTCTCACATTGTGTGTTGATAAACAAGTTCAAAAGGTTTTTGAGGTTACCAGAAAGAGGTGACATAATGGACTGCTTAGCAAGAGAGAAGTTTTTCAAAATACTAATTTTCCGTTCAGTTATATCTGTTAGCATCTCCATGGAAATCCCATTAATTTGTTTCGATACTTTGAAATATTGTGTGAACAAGAGCTTAGTCTGTGACTTCACAGAAGATAGGGGTGCAGCTTCCTCCAGGTACATGTCTGTGCATTGTGAAGAGAAGAGATAACAGATGAACGGGAGGAGAGGGTGGGCTCAAAGGAAGGCCTTGCTTCTTCACCACTTCCAGCAGTGGGCTCTTTAGCCATCCTGCTCCTCCAGCCTTGCTGTTGTGTTTGGGACTGAGGCTGGTAAATGAATGATTTCACCCTTCACACAATACATACTATTGCATGTCTCAACTCCAGTGTTTGCTAAGGTTACCAAAGAGATTGCCTTTCCTCAGGAAGACAGGATGTTGTCAGCTGGCTTACTTATGAGTTTCATAATTCATGAATAACTTTTTGCTTCCCTGCTTCCTGCCTGTCTTCTACACACATTGTGCCATCTAAATTCACTGCCTGTGTTATGTCTTCATTTGCTTTCAAATTGATATTAGGAACACCTGCCTAAATACATAATGCTATTCTCTATTTCCCATTCCAAAAATTCTTGAAGCCAATTGGTTTTTATTTAATTTACTTCACTAGGCACTGGATAGGTTACATATTTCCAAAATACATCTAGCTTTGATAAACAAGGTATGAGAGATGTAATTAAAAAGTTATTAAAAAGGAACCATGGACACCCACAGCTGTAGTCTAATAGAGCGCGCGCTCTCTCTCTCTCATCCTACAGTAGGCATTGCATCACATTCAGCAAGGCCTCTACTATGAGTGACAAAACCAGGTATTTCACAAGAGGTGCTGAGCATCTCTGAAGTAATCCCTTATCCAGAGAAGAACACTACAAATGGGAACGAGAGAGAAAGATTGACATCAGTGACTCTGATGTAAAGGTCAAACTCTGCAATTGTAAAAATATTTCAGAGAATTTGTAAAAAGATGGGTAACAGCACTTAGAAGAGTCTCTTGTAATGTGCAATGATATTTTGATAATTTATGGTAAGACATAGCAATATATAATCTAGGGGAGCTTATTATTTGTGTATTTTGTTCTGACAATATTTTAGGGACTTTTTGGTACAAAGTTTTTCTGTCTGGAAGTTTAAAAAAAACCTGCAATGTCAGAACACAAATCTCATTTTTAAGTAGGTTGCAAGAATTTCTCCTGTGAGAAATCTGCTTCCTGATTTTGTGTTAATTACTTGTACAAGGACAAAAGAAACAGATGTTTATTTGTGTTTACACCATGCAATGGTAATTTCTTGATTCCAGCAGAGACCAATGCCTGATGTAAAAAAGATTTTTCATTTGCTTAGTGAGTAGATCTATGCTGGAAAACTAATACGTTAAAAGCTAAAAGCCCAGTATTGAAAGCAATGAATATGTAATTTGGGATGCTGTAATCTTTAAACATTACAGAATAGTCTGTCCTAGTACACATGGAATGATTAAATTTTGGAATTCAGAAGTTTTTGTCAAAACATTTTCAGTAAAACCTTCATATCTTTCTTGATTGTTCATTGACTGTAATTTTTGAAGTAATAAATCTCTTCTTGACCTATATGTACAATAATAAATAATAGAGGTGAAGAATGAATTGATCATGTACTAGTTATGAAGATAGTAAGAGTTTAATCTCCCATCTTGACTGCAAAAATAATAGATCCAAGGACATAAAAAAAGACACTGTTTATAAATAAAATAAAATTAAAATATTATTTAGTATATTTCTTCTTTATAAATCTCTTAAAGGTCAGTTGGTATATGAACTTTTGTATGACAAATATTCTTTGATTGTGAATTTTAGTGTTTTAAAATGGAATTACATCAAAATTCTATTCAGACTGAAAACAGTACAGAAAAGGTTTAGATTAAGATGACTGTGACTAAGCTGTTCCTGGTTTAGCTTCATCAGTGTCACTAACATATTATTTCTATAACCTTTACAGCATCACTATGTTCTCTGTGTTGTTTTTGCCTAAAGCATACAACTTCCCTGTTTATTTGAGCTGACAGTATGATTTTCTTTATTTTCTGAATATTCAACATCATCAAAATTGTACTTTTTTTCTCCATACATAGTTTATGATACAAAATGTTATTCATGTAATTTGGCTTTCACAATCATTATATAATCAGATTAAGGATACAGCCTTTTTATGTAAATGAATTCGCAAGTGAAATATGAATCATAAAATATATCATGAGAACCTGTTTTGCTTGATTGCCTCTCCTATTAGAAAATTTTTCTTAGGAATCTACAGTCTTCAGTTC